>JABUQX010066809.1:5000-36626 GCA_015478945.1 Trachelipus rathkii | reverse complement strand
CCTTCCGCGGCGGAGAGGGTTGACGACCACCTTAATTTATATTTCGTTTTTTATTTTCATTATTAGACATTTTTATTACTTATTACGAATTTAATATGATAAATAATTTATTATACTTAAGTAAAAATTAAAAATATTTAAAATTGAAAATTATAACGTAAAAGGACGAATTTAAACAGTGTCCGAGTCCACCCCTCAATGGTGTTGGTCCGCTTTCACCCCTCCCAACGGGTCAGGCTCACCTCGACTCTCCGGGCGTTATTTCAAACTTTAATAAAACCTTTATTATTAGAATTACATTATTATTTTTCTTGATGTGGCTTATGCCCGAATATAGGGCCGTGATTTACACAAAAAAAAATTTACCAAAAGATGCATTAGGGGAGACGTCGGGAGACCAAGTGATATACCTAAAGTGGTCCGACGTCAGCCACGCCCCGACGCTAATAAAAATCGTCAATAATGATACATAAAATAAGAATAAACAATGTGGTGGTCCGATTGACCCCTCTCCACTAAAAAATTTTGACACATTTTGGAATTCGTATTTTTCATATAAATTTCATTTTTTTTATTTTTACTTTTACTTAATATAAGTAACTATTTATTATTATTAAAAATTAATTATATTGTAATTAAAAATGTCAATCAATACATAATAAAATACAAAGACAATGTGTGATGGTCCGAGTTCACCCCTACATCCAATTATTTACGGCGGGTGAATCGGACCAAGTAGGGCCCCGTGATTTAGCCACCTAGATACTGCTGGAACAAAAAATTTACTTGCCAGTTTTAACGGCTAATAATTGAGTGTATACACTGAAAAAAATAATTAAAAGCCATCACAATTTTTTCATTTTATAACAAGTTAAAAAACATTACATTTTTTTCAAAAGTGAAATTCTATTTGAGAAAATTTTATTTACCCTTAATTTAATTAAATTTTTTAAAAAATATAAAAACTCTCTAGAATTAAAGATGATCTAAATAAAACTTGAAGCTACTAAATGAGCTAAATTTTTTTTATGATTATTTTATTTATTTTAATTGGACTGAATCACCCCTCTTAAAAAGGTGGGCCCTCGCAATATTCCCGCGCATATATATATATATATATATATATATATAAAATATACTAATACATATTACTATATATTATTATATAATATATATATATATAATATATATATATATATATTAATATATATATTAATATATCAAGAACCCAGCGCCAGTCAGAATGTACCTTGTACACCAGAAATTCTTATCAAAAAATTCTTTGTTTTTTCGTTTTGTACCTATTAGTGTAGATTTTAAATGAATATTTTCAATAAAAATATAAAAATACCAGGTAATAGTAGTGCAGGGGGTGTCACCCGATTTTTATGAAAATCACAGCATATACCTATAAAAAATAATATGAGAATAATGAAGGCAAAATCGGTCTACCTCTCTAGGAAAAAAAAGTTACAGACCATCTCAAAGATTGTTAAATTCCCATACTTTCATTTTGATCCGTCAAGGGTTAGGTCTCATTTCGGCCCTCTAGTTCCAAGTTATGATAATTTTGTTAGATATACCAGAGGAAATATATATAGACTTGTGATGATTACCAAAGGTCCTCTCTGAGAGAGATCTGAAATAAGCATATCTTTGCCTTTTACTTTAGGAGACCTTACTTTACTTTCTTGGCCATTTTCCAGGTCTTATCATTTTCTACTTTCAAAACTTATTACAATGCTATGATTTTATTTAATGAGTAGGCATAGTGGAAATTATGTTTAGCTTTAGTTACTAATTGTCTTGCCACCAATTAATGGTCTTTAATTCTAGTTATTGTTAATTACACATTTAAACAGAAAATTTTCTTATCTTTTTTTTGTTAGTTGGTTTAATTGTTTGAAATATATTTAGGCTATATTAAAATACAGTAAATATTAAAATGAAATATCAAATCTGAAAATGGAAATAAAGTAGAAGAATTAGACTTAGAATATGACTCTTAATATCAACAAAGTTCTCAGGTGAGGTTTAATATATAAATATTATTATATATAATATATTATATATATATATATATATATATATATATATATATATATACTATATATATATATATATTATATATACCTATATTAGATATATATATATATATATATATATATATATATATATATATATATATATATATATATATTATATATATATAATATATATATATATACCGGGTTATATATATATATATATATAATATATATATATATATATATATATATATATCTATATATATATTAGTGATGGGACGATTATCAAACTTTTCATCGTCATCGGCAAAAAATCGGCATATTTTTTTTCCAATCGTCATCGTCATCCGGCAATTTTTGCCGAATTATATTTGGCCGATTAATTGAACAAATATTAGATTTTGGATAATATTAAAAACTCAATAATTATATATAATATATATATTATATATATATATATATATTATAGATATATATATATATTATATATATATAAATATATTATATATATATAGATATATATAATAATATACCATTCCAATGTAATGTGACATTCCAGTGCCTAATGGGTTCGCCTTTCTGATTTCCTGCGTTTTATATCCACACTCATTCTCCAGACATATTTTTTTTTTTATTTCACAAAAAAAAACCCAATGTTCCATATACGCATCTTATAATCCACACCACTCTTCTAGACAACATTTTACAGACATCCCTAATCCCTCATACCCTATGTGTGGGGGGAGAAAAATTGCCGACATCGTATGTCCCTGCGTGTCGTTGAAGGCAACTAAGTGATGGTGGTTAGTGGGTTGGCTGCCCACTACCACATATCTTTTGCAGGATGCTATGCATAGTTCAGAGAATTTCGTGATCGCCGTAAGCGACCTTTCATCTTTCGGCGAAAATGTCATGAATCGTATGGATACATGGAATGTCAGAGGAATAAATGTTGAGGAGAAGAGGAGAGAGTTGATGGATGTATTTAGAAAGGGCAAATTTGATTTGCTAGCTGTGACTGAAACAAAGATGCGAAGGAAACGGTGGAAAAATGAGTAGGTGTGGTGTGAAATTGTTTGTGTGGTGTTTAATTAAAGAAATGAGAGGGGGATAGAAAGATTTGCAATTCTGATGAGCGATTTGTGGTAGAGAGCTATGGGTAGATTTTGTGTGTGGAGTGCTAGAATTCTAAAAGTTAAATTTTAAGTTTGAATAGGTAAAAGTATGGGGGTTGCGACATATAAATACATATATAATATAATAAATACACAGTATTAAGATAGAACATTTGTTTACTGCTTGGCAACTCAGGATTGCCGCATTCCCTGTACAACCAATACTAGTCATTTATTTCATATTTGCTTGTGCCAAGTAATATTATATAAATATAATAGTATATTTATAGAATAGTAAACAAAATGTAAAAATTAATACTTGTTTTATTGTTTGTGTTTATTCACAGAATAATATATTAACATTTTCCATAAGTATTAATAAAGTTTTGGCTTACTATCTTTATGACTTTAACACTGATTACAATTGCAGAAGATTCTTTAACTAGGGATACAATATAAAGATAAAAATAATTTATTTTTTTATTTTTGTTTTATTCCAAAACACGTGTCCAATCACAACAGCTGATTCAAAATGTTTGTAAGCAAGCGTTCGTTTATGCACAAATTACGTCCTAAACTTGAGTATTTCTTATCCAGCGTAAGCACAAATGACCAAAACGATATAACGGTCTTTTTTGATAAAATTCAAAAAGAAAACTTTCATTTTAATAAAAGAGCCTCACACCTATAAAAATATTAAAGCACGTTTTCGTTTCTGGCATTTGTGGCATACGTAAGAAAATGCTTCGAGTTTGCGTTCAATTTTTGTCAAACATAGCGCAAAAACGAAAAAAAATGCTCAGCAAACGTAGAATTTCCTTAATCATGAAGGTTGTTATTTCCCATGCGGTGTCGAATTAAGCACGTTCTACGAAAAAAAAATGTAAACAAACAAGAGATGGTCGGACGTGGTAGGTTAGTCCGTTTGGTTTGAATGAATGATTCATTCAATAAATAGATTTAAAATTAATTTTTCCAAATCGATTAAACTCCATCACATTAGTTGATCAATTATTTGTAATATAACCATTTGATTTTTATTTTGGTTTATTCCAAAACCACGTGCTCCATCCAAACAGCTGATTCCAATTTTTTAAACAAAAGTAACTTTTATATGAAATCATGATAGTTTATACACAAAATTCGTGCTAAAATTGGGTAAGCATTTCAGTTCCCGGTACATATAAGTGATGGTGGTAGTTGGGTTGGCATGCCACTACCACTTATCTTTTGCAGGAATGCTAAGCATAGTCAGAGAAGGGTCGTGATCGCCGGTAAGCGGCGTTCTACTTCTTTCGGCGAAACTGCTCATATGAATCGATATGGATACATGGAATGTCAGAGAAAAAAATGTTGAGGAGAAGAGGAGAAGGTGCATGGATGCAATTGTTAGAAAGGGCAAATTTTTGATTTGCTAGGTGTGAACTGAAACAACAGATGGAAGAAAAACGGTTCTGAAAATAAATGGGTTGGTGTGAAATGTGTTTGTGTTAGTGTTTAAAGAAATGAGAGGGGGATAGAAGATTTGCAATTTTGATGAACGACTTGTGGTAGAGAGAGCTATGTTAGATTTTGTGTGTGTGAATCGCTAGAATTCTAAAAGTTAATTTAGCTGTTGGAAGACGGTAAAAGTATGGTGTTGCGACATTATGGTTCCATGCTGAAGGGTAAATGTAGAAGAGTGCGATTTTCTGGGATAATCTAATGATGTTTTGGATGGGTGAGTAGGGGATTTAGTTCATTTGACACATATCTGCCCACCTAAGGATTTTTCTTTTACAGTTGTCACCACCATTTACAGTCAGAGCCCTATTCAAGGAGGGGGTGTAAGATGCAAATGTTCACCCTCTCGCGCAAATTACGCAGATGAGCACCAACGCAGGCTTTAAAGTTAGAGGAGATTAAATTACAGCAGGACATGCAGAAGAGGAAGAGAATCTTCCACAGAAAGAGGGGCTCGGGAAAGAAGGAGCACCCAGCGAATAGCCTGGAGTCACCAATATCAACACAGATTTACAGCACTCCTTGTGCTACGAGGCGTCGTAAAGGTGGGTGGTACGCAAATGATAAGTTCCCGACGGGCACTTGCCGCTGGGGTGCCTATAGGATAGAGATAAAGCCACCAACAGAACAGTTTATAAAGCCTTTTGGCCTTTGAATCGACCTTATCCAAAAGCCGGTTGAAACAGAGCCTCCCCCCCCCCCCAGATATGAAGCAGTACTCCATACAAAGGGCGGCTATGAGACCGCTCTGTTAGGTAGTGGAGCAACTGAGAAGAATGAAAAAGTCTCGCAGTCTAACCAGAATCCCAGTTCTTTGAGGCCGCCCTAGCAACCGTTGTGACATTGAGGTTTCAAGACATTTTTTGTTTATGTTAAGGCCAAGGATGTTTATATTGTCAAGGAGAGCGACGGAGAACCGTCGAAAGAGATAGGAAAGTTAGAATACGTTTTAGAGAAGGAGATTTGCAGAAGTGGGTTTTTAAAGAATTGAAATTTCACAAAGGTTGAGACGACCCCATCGGAAATTCTATCCAGATCAGAGAGAATAAAATAGGAAAGATTTAAGACGAGAGCAATTCTAGAAGTAAAAGAGGGAAGAGAACTGAAATGAGTTGAAGAATGAAGGGTCTGAGTAAGTTATTTCTATTCCAGTCGTGAGAATAAAATCTGAAAGACTTAAGACGAGGAGGCAATTCCAGAAGTAAAAGTGAGGACCACAACAAAGTAGAATTGATATGAGTATAAGAATGAAGGAGATCGAGGCATCGGAATGCGAGTGGATTAGAGTTAGATGTTGCAGGATCGAGAGATCATCCTAATCGAAAAGTAAGGAATAAAGTATAAGACGATAAACGAACCCTGAGGAACACATATTGACAGAAAAAGCAAGAAGAAGTCGGCCCAATCAAACAACAGCGATATTTAGAGATTGAAAGGAAAGTATAGACTCATGTAAGCAAAAGCAGAAAGAGGAACCAAAGAGAAGGAGAGCTTTGGAGAAGCAGAGTGACGCGTGCCCATTACCTGGTCAAATTCTTGGTATGTCAAAGCGCCACCACGCAAGTCTCCACGTAATTCCTAAGGGTTGAAAACCATATTGGTTAGATAGGAAAAGTATATCGCCATAGACCTCGAGCGCCAAAGCCGTACTGGCTATCGGAAAGGAAGAATGAGTTTCCAGATAATCTAAGAAGTCGAGTTGAGAAAGGGTTTCAAAATCTTAGATAGAATACAAGTGATGGCGATAGTTAGAATAGTTAGAAGGATCAGAGCGGCTTCCTTATTTTCGGAAATAGGGTTGGACATGTGCGTGCTTCCTTCCAACACTGAGGGAAAGTGCTAGTATTAAGACAATAGGGGAGTATCAGTTGAACAAGGGGCTGGGGATGGCACGGAGCACACTCCCTTCAAAGCTGTGGAAAGTAGCCATTCTAGGCCACCCGTCTTCCAATCACTCATAGATTCAGGCCCCATGCACACCGCATCAAATGGTAATCACAGGCAAAGGGGAAGGAGGACACCTGAGAGGAGACAGGAGGAGGAAGAGAAATGCCAGGAATCGTCTAGGGCTTGAGTTAAAAGTGTATAAATTCAGCGTTAACGCAACACAGAAGATTGGCCGTTCATCATATCAATATCAACAACGAACCCAATTCAAGAGGAAAGGCAGAGATTTACAGAAAGTTGATAGAGGAATGTTTCTTGCAAAATCAGGCCAGAAGAATATTCAGTCAGTAGGAGAGCCAAAAGAGAGTTTAGCGCCTTTACGATTTGATTAAGAAAGGCCACCGCTATTGCTCGATCGAAGAGCTCCCTGTTAACGAACTTCTAGCTGAATTGAAAAATGACGACGAGTGAATTGAAAAAGGAAACGAGCTTTTTTCACCCCCGATACGCCACTGTCTCTAGCCTGAATTGTCAGAGAACAAGGCACATCACGACCATGGTTATCTGAGGAGGAAGATTTAGTTGAAGGAATGAACTTGCTATCCCAATCAACGATTACAGCTCCCTCCTTATCTTTTTAATATTTATACTTCCATCATTTATTTCCTAATGAAAGGCTAGCCAATTTAGCTACATCTGCAAAATAATTGGAAAACCTACTACATTTAAAAGTCCACTGGTCATAAATATATATACAAATATACTTATATGAAAAGAGCACCACTGACTAAGAAATCAGTTAACGGACCAAACATGATCCTCCTGACATAATTCCATTAATAAAAATACTTTTCATATTCATTAATTACTTATTTTCTAATTAATTATTAATATAATTTATATATAGTTATATAATTATTATTATTATTATTATTAATTATTTAATTATTATTATTATTTATTATTATTATATATTTTTATTATTTTTATTATATATATATTATTATTATTATTTATTATTATTAATATTATTTTTAAATTTTAATTATTATTTTTATATATTAATTATTCAATTATTATTATTATAAAATTAAGAGATTTAAGGAATCAAAATTTTGATCGCTTAAATAATTTTGGAGGGTTGAACCTCTCTGACCCCCCCTGTCTACAGCCTTGAATATATATATAAATACTATAATATAGAATATATATACCTATATATAAATATATATATATATATATATATATACTATATAAGTATATATATATATATATAATTTATATATATAATATAGTATATATAGTATATATAGAGAGAAGGAGAGAGAGGAGAGAGAGAGAGAGAAAAAAAAAATTAAATATATTTTTTCAAATATCGTTATCGCCACATCGGCATACGTGCATCGTGCATCGTGCATCGTGCATCGTGCATCGTGCATCGTGCATCGTGCATCGTGCAACCCCCTGTCCCATCACTAACTATATACTATATATATATATACCCGTATATATATATAGTATTAATATATATAGTAAATATTTTATTTATTATCTATAAAATATTTATATATATATATATAAACTAATTATATATATATATATATATAGTATATATATAATATATATATTAAATTTTTAAATAAAATAATAGTTTCGAAAAGTCACCTGTTGGCAAGTTGAAGCACAAGTGAGCCTCTTTGATTACAGAAGTTAAATTGAAGATCAGTTCTTCAAGAGGATGGAGGGAGCAATGTTAGGGCATTCTAAAAGACCTTGCCACTCCTCACCTCCTGTAGGATTTGCCATCCTTGAGATTGTTACCCAGCATTAGCATAAGGGCCCAGAAATTTGTCAATATACTTCACTTTTTTGTATTTGGGGTGCATTTTTTAAAGATCGGTGTACTCACCCCAACTCTTTATATTAGCCGCCAGTAATAAAGAATCAAGTCAAAGCCCCAGAGCATATACAGTATGTCTCAATTGTGATAGACCCTTCACTCAAAAGCAATCCTCAGTACATTGCAGCATCTGCCACCTCTGGTTTCATATAAAGTGCACTAATCTCCACCAACATGGTCCTGCCAATCATGTGGTGAATTCTTGCACACACAAATTCAAATCTCCACCCACATAATTCAATCAACATGTACATCAATTAAATATAAATGGCATTAAGATTAAACAAAAAAGAACTTTTACACACCTTAAATAAATTTAATATAGGCTATATAGACATAGCTTGAGTACAGTAAGCTAATCTCACACCAGACACGTACGTGCCTTTCTAAATTTCCCAATTACATATTCCTAAAACAAGATAAAGACCCACCAAAGCCTGGCTTAGTTATTCTCATACATGTCTGAAACACCACTAACCACACGCAACAAATCAACAACTTTGACCACACCTCCATTTACCAATCAACATAAGTAAAAAAGCAATAAAAAAATAGCTACAACCTTAATTAATAACCTATCATATTATATCCCTACCTCCTCTCACCCCCCATGATTATGTCAGGACCTTCGCCATAACTCGTATAAAATCTGATACTCCCTGGGACGTTTCAACACCCCTCACCCGCATGGCTCAACCAACAGCCACCCAAAGGTGATATACTCATTAGACAAACTTACACACACTGCCCATTCGCAAACAAAACCCAACCACTCGACAACCATTCAAACATAATCAGAACCCCACCGTCCCCGATATTTCCTTCTGTTCCTCCCAAATTCAAGTTAACCGCAACATGGCAAACTATTCACACTCTATCCTCCTGATCACATTCCAATATTAATTACAATTTCTCACACACCTCCACACACACACTACACACATCCTTTAGATGAATGTACACTAACTATATGGAAGCACACTATCACATTGATTACACTGATTTATAGAACAGAACTGACAATAATTCAAGCTGCTAAACTCTTACATCTTTTTAGACAAAAGCAAGCAATGACAACACTTCAAATAAGCCATATTAAAAGATCCAAAAGAATACATTGCCCAAGTTGGCCTTTCACCATCTTTCAATCCCAACTTTTCATTTTGAATAATACCCAATAAACAAAGAACTTCCCTCCAACCAAATAGACAATGAAACTGAGACCGAAATAACCAAATCATAGATCTCAACGACAGAATTAACAACTTGATGAACTTGAACAAGAATAAAAACTGACGTAAAACCAATGCAGCAAAAATAATCCAAACAATAAAAAAAATCCAAACTTTGTGCACACATTCCCTTCAACCTTAGAAATCATCTGTAAATGAAACAATAAAATCCTCCACCCAAAAAATCATTGTAATCTTATAATGTCACAACTCTAAAATCAACCACAAACCTACGATATCCACAAATAGACTAACAACCAAATGATTAAAAGAACACCCAAGAAGTTCCTCCATTCACTCACCACACCTCAAACACCTACAAACTAAAGTCATAGCATTACTAACCCAAATATTGAACACTTTGTCAAACCAACACTATCCCACCTTTCTGCGAACCACTCCACATATTATCCCCCTACTAACCTCCAACACTACCCCAGGCAAGCCGGCTAATATCAGGCCTATATCAATTACTCTCTGCAATATGTCTAAAGTTTCTTGAAAGGTTAATCCGTGCAATAGAATCAGACCTTTATTCCCTCTCAGATACATACATGGACGTCAGGCCCAAAACATCCACTACCACATGTTACTTCCCAATCTAACAACCGAGGCGACGCCTCTTGTACATACAGGTTATATAATTGAGTCCCCTAGGGTGCCATCCTATCACCATCAATACAAGGAGGCGACGCCTCTTGTACATACAGGTTATATAATTGAGTCCCCTAGGGTGCCATCCTATCACCATCAATACAAGGAGGCGACGCCTCTTGTACATACAGGTTATATAATTGAGTCCCCTAGGGTGCCATCCTATCACCATCAATACAAGGAGGCGACGCCTCTTGTACATACAGGTTATATAATTGAGTCCCCTAGGGTGCCATCCTATCACCATCAATACAAGGAGGCGACGCCTCTTGTACATACAGGTTATATAATTGAGTCCCCTAGGGTGCCATCCTATCACCATCAATACAAGGAGGCGACGCCTCTTGTACATACAGGTTATATAATTGAGTCCCCTAGGGTGCCATCCTATCACCATCAATCTTAATCATTTTATGCACAATCTATCAATTCATTTCGGCTTGTGTGTGATAAGGATGTAAACAACTTCCCTCATTCTCCTTAAAAATCAATAGTTAGGCTGATGACCTAACCATCACAGCCCAAAGTCCCTAAATAAATACCGCTGTTGGGGTCGCTGTTGCAGTGGCTCCAACTTCACCCAATTATATGCAGAAGTGGTACACCTCTAATATATTGGTGTATTTTCATTTATTTATATATTATATTTATATGTATGCCTTCTCATCATAATCAGTTCTTTTTCCCCTTATTACTAATTCCGTTTTTTTTAGGTATATGATATTGTAGATTAGTCACTTTCAGAATTATATTATTTTTGTGTGGTCCATATTTATGATTTTATACCACACCACACTAAATCTGAGTGACGACATTCCCCTTTTGTTGGACAAAAGGATTCCGCATATTATACGAAGTAAGATTATTTATCATTTACATGTTTACGTGTGTTATAGCTTCTTCTCTTTTTAGATATATGCGATTGCTCCATTGAGTTGTATGGCCTGTTTAATCATGTTCATCTCGTTTTATAGGACTCTCCAGTTCTCAAACAGCCCTCATCGTGCTTACGCCTGAAATACCCTTTTTGAGGGATTTATCGATCCCCTAGGGTAAGCAAGCCATATCTCAATGTTATTTTTGTTTGTTATTCGCTTGGAGCATTTTTATCCATATCATATGCCTACTCCTACTACTACTACTACTACTACTACTACTATTGTTGTTTAACAGGTTTCATTCAGGGGACCACAGCAAAGTGTGATTTCATTTACGGGGCCACTACGACCTTTCATTTACGGGGCCTTCAAACACAACATTTGGTCATTTTATTCAGGGGCCAACATTTTCTTTGGAGTTTTCTTCAAGCGGCTTATTCAAAACCGAATTCGACCATCTCAGCCAGCACTGGTAGTGTTGCAACTCAAGAACAACAAGTTACGTAAAACCTCAGTTTGTTCTTATTTTTGCATCCTCTTTATCACACACATATTAACCTTCTTGTTCCAGTAGTAACTAACCCTTACTCTGGAACTCGAACGCAAACTCGAACGCAAACTCAAACTCGAACGTTAAACTCGACATTATTTTGGTTGTGTTCTTTCTTAGAACTAACCGACAGTTATCAGCTATCAAATATTATTAGATATTCCTCCCCTTGCGTTTAAACTAATAAACGTTTCATTTTAAAAAACATCTTGTTTTTTAACCCCCCTATTAAAGATCTCCATTCTACCTTGTATTCAAGGAGGGTCCTTTAATTCAAGGAGGGTTCCACTCAAGTCAAGGTGGATTTATCAAAGGAGAAATTCATGTGTTGCAGGGAATGCATTTTGGATAGTTCAGGTAATCAATGCGGTAACCGTTAGAGAAAGTAGCTCTCCATTGAACAGCTAACAGCGGTGGAGGTAGATAAGTAATTAACACCTTAGTTATTTCTTTCAGACTAACCTCTTAACACCTTTATGCGCCACAGTAACATACTAACTGACTAATTTTCTCTCTGTCTCTGTTTCTCTTATAGAATTAATCCATTAATCATTAACAGACAGTTCCTTTTAGTCTCTGATCTTCGACGCTGCATTAGTTTCTGATCTCACTTTCTAGATTTATTGGGTGGTTTGGGGACTCTGTTAACAGTTAATAATCCGGGTCTTCTTTCCATTAACTCTCCCTAACATACTCTTTAAATTTAGTTGGCGCCCGAACAGGGACTGCCATTTGTAGTTAATATACCTAGTACGGTTTAACATAATTAGATATCAGGGTAGATACCGCATATCTGAACGTTCCAAATTTGCGAACTCTGCAACATAATTCCCTTAAGTATTGTTCGAGTTCCACAGTAATAGATACAGTTTTAGCGCATAACAGACTTAACCTCCTTTTTCCTGCAACGCCTTTTCGCTCTTATCATCCTTCATTTATATTTTGTTTTTGGTCTGTTTATATTTTGAATTTGAAATATTGATATACCATTTCATGCAATAACCCTAATGACGTCCTTAAACAGATTTTCAGAGCTGGGGGGTGATGGGGAGAATGCGGGAAGTGGTGAGGTTGGGAGTGGGCGTATCATGGGAGCAGTGGGCGGTGGTTTGGTGAATGTCGGTGGTGATATTGAGGAGGAGGAGATGCCTCCACCGACTCAACAAGATCTGTTAAAGTTTATTAGAGAGAGAGATGATCAAGGCCGAGTTCAGAGAGATCGGAGAGATCCACCACCACCAAGATTTCCTCAGCAGTTAGCAGACAGGGTAGACCCAGTGAATCCACCTCTTCAGGAGTTCCTGGCTACCATTACGCAGGAATTTAAGTTCCTGAAAGAGGAAACGGCTTTTTTGCGGGCTCAGCAACCTCCAATACTGCCGCAACAGTCGCAGCAAACAGTTGTTCTTCCTAATGTTGTTGCCACTCCTCCAGTGACGACAACAGATTTATTATCAAATGAGATGGCTCTGATGAACTTCGGTTCACCTGTGTCCCCATTGGTATCAGCACCAATGGGACAACAACAGTTCTATCCAGGAACTACGGCTCAAATGTATGGAGGTTCCCCTTATTCTGACGTTATTTACACAACGAACACGACGACTCCCATTACACAACAGGACTGACGTGACCAACAGACAGTCGTATACTATACCTCCTTACTACAGTCAGGGCATGAATGATCCCTTGACTTCAAGTGCTTCAGAGACACCGATATTTGCTCAACAGGCTGGTATCGCATCACCAGTCGATACCAGATCATATGTTGTACCTCCTCAACCACAACCGATGTACTCTCTTGCAGACAATAGAGAGCCAGCATCGATTCTTGCACCCAGTAGATTGGACATTTTGGAGCGTCATATGCTGCTAATGTCCCAATCTATCCTCTACTTAGCAGAAATCGCCAAGAACTCTCGGAAAGTCAAAGTGGTTGAGCCAGGGAAATTCAAGTATGAGGCTGATCAAGATTTGGTTAGTTATTTTGTCGATTTTGAGCAGTATTGTTCATTCAACTACCCAAATGCGCCTCATCAGTGGTTAAGGTTGCTAGGCAGGCAACTCGAAGGATCATTCCTTCAACTGTATAATTTGCTAATCAAAGATGATAGAAACTACAGTTCAATTAAAGAGACCTTATTAACATGGTATCATCAAGAGGAGAAAAGAAAAGACGCACATAAGCTCAATGCTATCAATTCGGCTACAGGAACTTCGGTAGAAAGTGTTCGTCATGTACGCTTTCGCCTGGAACATCGTGCTAAGAAAAGCCTATCGTTGGGCTAGACATGCGAGACATGACTCCGCTACGAACAGCTTTTCATTCTAAGTCTTACCTCCATACGTCGAGAAAAGGATATCAGAATATATTACACAGCAAGAGAAGACAGCAACATCCGAGTGCCATGGCGGAAAATAGCATAAGCCTGTGCGGACAATCTTACGTTAGAGACACAATAAAGGAAAGGAATAGTGTCACTTTCTTCCTAGCAACAAGCACGGTTTACAAGTGTCTGCATCAACTAAACAGGACTTGAGACGACACAATCCAGCAATAGATGTCTATCAATCCAGAGTTGGTCAGAAATTGTGCATTACAACATGCACAGCCACAACTCCTAAAACAAACAAATACCGCCAACAGAATAACACGTAACAATTTAACAAAATAACCACATACTATATCCCTCATCCAAATTAACAGACGTATCAGAGCCCAAAGCACATTACACACCGACACATCACCACAGAGAACACTAACAGAAAACACCTCGTTTAGTGATTACTGTGAGAATCGTTGGGAGCACGTGATCGGATGGATGTTACAAGTATTTAGAGAGTATGCAGTTGTTGTCGAAGCAGGGCGGCATGTAAGGGAATGATTGAGGTCTATCAGAATCCCCTCACGCAGTACGAGCAAATTGAATCTCTGGTAGAGTGTTCCGTTTTGTAAGGGGCCACATGCGGGAATTAACTGTTTCACATAGGACACCACCGCGCAATGGACAAAGGACTCAGAGGCTCGCCCACACAATAACAGGCAAAAACAGATCACCACTAGGCCTCTTGGTATCAAACAGAAGCAAAACATAAATTCCCCCACGCAAGCGGACAACACCACAGGGCACACCGACTACACGTAGGACTCACCTAAGGCCGCCAGGAATGTTTCTGGATCCTTCGACTGGTGATTTCACAAGTCACATCTAGAAGGCCGATGCATGGGTCCTTCTTCAGAGGAAGCAGTACAAGCAGGAGCTTTAAACTGCAAGTCTCCACGGAAATGAGCCCTCCAGTGGAGATGAATAGTTCACAGCAGCTCATGGAATCAAATGCCCTAGTAGTTGTAGAAAATAGTGATAGAAGTAGTGCTAGTACTATAGACCCTGTAGTCGTTAGTAGTAGTGCTAGGAACCTTCTACCAGACACTATTGTGACTAGTGATAGTAGTAGAGATAGTTACTCTCTTTCTTCTCTAGTTGTATGTAGTAGTAGTCATTCCCCTACGGAACCAGTAGTATCAGTTGCAGCGAGTAGCCTTATGATAGGAAGTAGTGATAGTCATAGTAACAGGCAGGCAGAACCTTCAGCAGCAGCAGAGATTCAGCAGAAACCACTGGTCCAGTCAAACAAATGCTTGGCTATGGCTGAGGGAGAAGGACGATCCCTGTAAATCTCAGTTCAGCCAAGGTCGATCCACTGGTAATTTGTGTGGCTTTCAGTCCGGATAGTTCAGGGTTTTATGGCTGCATGGTTGATAGCGGCTCAAGTGTAAGCCTGATCAGCTCCGCTTTAGTTGCCGATATATTTCCTCACGCCGAACTTTTACCTTCTTCAGAGGAGGGCATAAGGGCAATCAGTGGATTGCAACGGCGGAACGCGGTTCCTGTGGAACATTACATCAAACTTCCGATCTTTTTTGAGAATGGTTTCTCAGTTCCACCGTCTTTATTCTTTATAGTACCTGCCGACCTTATGCCTGAATTCATCGTTCTCGGCGCAGCTACTCTTCGGGAACATAACCTTCTCCCTGATCTAACCCGTAGGGAGTTAGTTTATCGTTCGGGTCAGAGAATAGAGGTAGTGGCTAAGGACTACTGTTTTAACAGGCCTTTCTTCAATTGTGTTTTGGTCCATTCTCTTACAGTGTTTCCTTCCTGCCGATTCTTGGACATAACAGGCCCACCGGATACACCTTCAGTTTTAGTAGGTTTTCAAGGGAGGGAACATCCTACTCTGATTCCTATCCCTGGTGTGGTGGACCTCAATTCTTCTAATCCTCAGATTGCTATTTTCAATCCTTCTGATCGACCACAATATATTCGTAAGAATACTATTGTCGGTCGTCTTTCACCTTTATCTGTGGAAACGGATTTACAAATCAACAACTTGCGAGTGCAAGTGGCCCAAGAATCGGATTCCCACGAATCAGTTTCATCTGCTTGGACTGCAGATCGTCTAATGGAAGAGTTTCATATCTCAGATTTGCAGCTAACGGATAAACAGAAACAAGATTTAATTACTGTTTTGTTAAATCACCAGGCCGCACTAAGCGTTGGTGACCACGATGTTGGTGTAGCCACTAACATCACACATACCATAGAGCTAGAGACTGACAGACCTGTCCGAATTCCTGTCCGTCGTTTCCAGGGCCCTTTGGCCCAGGAGATCGAACAGCAATGTCGGGATCTATTGGAACAAAACATCATTCGTCCAAGCAGATCTCCTTATTCAGCTCCAGTTGTACCGGTCAGAAAACCAGACGGCACGTTACGATTGTGCATAGACTATCGCAAGCTCAATAACGTGACAAAACCAGATTCTTTCCCATTGCCTAACCTTATCGACATGATTTACAATATGTATGGTAACATATATTTCTCTACTATTGATCTTGTTAAAGGTTATTACCAGGTCGCAATGGAACCGGACAGTATTGAGAAAACGGCGTTTTCCACACCGTTTGCTCAATACGAGTTTCTTAAGATGCCATTTGGTGTAATGAACGGTCCGGCGACATTCCAACGTGGAATGATGCTTGCTCTGGCCGGATTGCCGTGGTCCAAGGTGATGGTTTACATAGATGATATCATCATACTCAGTAACAGTTTTGAAGACCATCTTGTCACCCTTGGACAGGTCCTTTCTGCTTTAGAAAGGAATGGCTTTATAAACTTAAACCCAGCAAGACAAAAGTATGTCGAACTGAGTTAGTTTTTTTAGCATCACAATTTCCAGCAAAAGGGATTTTTTGCTTAATAAGAATATAAGGGGCCATTGGAGTTTCCCGTTCCACTACGGTAAAACATTTTGGCCTTCGCATATTTAGGAGAGTGGTGAATTGTTTATCGATGCCAATTCGTCATATGCCACTTGCTCCCAGAGTGGCATATGTAGAAACCGTGGTGTATCGTTTCCCACCAAAGCAGGAGAGGGCTAGAAACAAGGTCTATAAGAATCGGATCATCACAGATGTGGTCAACTCTTAAACCAGTGCTCACGTTGTGTGCGAGGTGTAATCTGAGAAAACGAGGCCTGGTAAACCCCGTTTTGCTAGGACTATCTCCTATAGATTACGACCTCTCACTGCATCTCATATTGAACTTAATCTAAATGCTGCGCGCCTCCGACATTGGGCGCCGGGGCGTGTCTCTCGCAAATACAGAATGATGAACGCCGACCAATAGCACTTTCCACAGTCTTGACCTTATGAATCGGTTGCCTCAGGAAGCGAACTACGGAGCTTGTATAGATAGAAAGAGCTAATACTAGTCTTTAAACGTATGCGGACTACAGTATACAGACGCAGTAGCTAGTTGAGACCTCTTTCTGACGCGGGGAAGTCAAGGTTCAATCATCTCTATAGCTTAGATCACATGCCTCTTGATTTATTTACAGAACATTGGAGTCTAGTCGATGGCGAATTAGCCGCCCACAGCTCTGAGGAGAGACTTAGAAAGCGGACATCTTGAAACTTCGAATTACGACAGTAGGCGTTCTCTTGGCAAAAAGCAATGTTTGTACCGGTCAGACGGAGTGCGCCCGGCGCCATACTTCCTGCAACCGGCCTCTGCTATGTGCACGTGCCTATCGTACGTTCTGATATGCTTTAGCTCAGGATCTATGAGTGCTTGTCGCGAGTACCCTGCAAACCAGGACGAGAGCGCGTTGCTGGAATATATATCTAGTCACGTTCTGCTGGGATGAGTTGTTCGGTTTTTGGAAGTAGCGGGAAGGGCTGGCCAGGATTCCAGTGTTATGAACGAGTCATTGGGTTTCTCCATGCGAGTGAATTATCCGTAAGGGAAGTGTCGCGAATAGTGGAAAAAAAATGACTCAAACATCGGGCGAATCGTCACAGTAAACGGAACACACTTGTGGTTGGTGATGAAGGCAAACTTGGTCGAGGAAACATTCACTGGTGGAATGCGTAGAGAGTAGTCGGTACAGGGCGGCAGAGGGAGAGCGACAAATGCAAAGGAGAGAAAGGTATATTGACGATGCTTGTATCATGGTGTTCCACACTGGAGGCAATAGCGTGCGCTATAGAGTAGATCCGGGAGGTCGATGTGAATGGGCCAGTCTATCGATGGTGACCGATTTGTAAAGGGGTAATGGAGAAGGTGCAGCTACGGGAGGAGAGATGACGACAGAACGGAAGTCGCCTAGTGTGAGAATCTGGCTCACTTATGGGAAAGTAGCAGAATAGTAGTCTAATCAGAGTGTGTTTATTTGGTTGTCATTACAGCAATGTACGGCATCGAGGTATTGGGGTATTATTGGAAACAATCCGAATCTTGGACGTCAGTGAAGGAATACAGTACTGCACTAACAAATAGGTCACCACGGCTTTGAGATGACGATATGCAAGATTCATACGACGTCACTAGACCGTCTGTTCCACAGTGTGTAGAAGAAATATGTCGGGTGTTATAATTCTTTGGAGAGACATTCTTCGATTCTTCTCTCACACGTGTTAATCAAAAACGCTCACCTCAACAGCTATTCCACTTGTGGTTATCAATGGGATCGTGCACAGATCAGTACCTCGAATGTGGCTACTCGGGAACTAGGAGAGCGACTGGGATTAACTCGTGTAGTTGGTAGTTGGAATCATCATTGCTCCCCTTTTCACCTTAGATCCTTATGCCTGTTCTAGGGAATCATCTGGAGGGGAGGATCATGGGGGAGTAGATCCTAGGTGGTTGACGGAGTAATGTACAGATGTGACATGCCATAGCGGACCTTATGTGATGTTGCACGTGATGGCGGGCCTCAGAGTCAGAAGTATCGGTACCTAACATTGAGGCGAAACGGAGTCGAGTCCACCACAGTACGATGATGCTGGTGATGCGGATTACATTAATAGCGTTTCCAAACGGTGAGGTTACTCACATGGTGGGACTCCACGCTACGCTAGCATGGTTAAATGAGGGTTGTAAGGCAGAGACCTCCGTCAGCTTCGGGACCACTAGAGGCATGACGGAGAGAGTAGAACGTCATAAGACAGTCTCGTGAATGCTGAACACTGAAAGGTCTTTCCACTCTCCTGGAACCGGCCTCCGAACTTTCGATGCGTACTATCCAAGCTGGATACCTACCATAAAGAGAGGTCGCTTATATCACGAGATCTCCAGGGTGTTCTGGTGTTGTTGCGGTTAGTGGTGGCATGTATAGAAGTTTCTTTTATAGTGTCATGTGTGTTAAATTAAAACTATCTTAATCCCTCAAATGGCAAAGTGTATTACGAAATTGATATGGTGGTAAATGTTTGTTTCGCCCTGGGTTATAAGGCTATATCTCTATAAGGGTATCAGTAATGTGTATCCCTTTTATAAAACTTCCAAAGACACAACCAAATGCAAACGAGAGCTTCGAACGAATCATAATTCGGTCTCTCTCCAAAGGAAGGATTCGAAAACGCGTAGCCGTATTCAACTTGATCGATAGTTGACCATGATAAGGAAGAGATAGGGATATCGTCAAATTTGGTCTCTCTGCGAGAGAGAGAATTCATGGACATCAACACACTTTTCAATTTATGATACACAGCTTAGTAGCAATTATGTATTACAGTCTCGTGCTCAAGACATTATACTAGAAATGAGAGTAAGTGTGTAAAGTAAGAAATATGAAGATCTTCCACGTCACAAGTCTGGAGTACCGAATCAATTTAATATATCCAGAGGAATGCACGAGAATTATTATTTCAAGATACACCATGTGATGAAAGATAGTATGAGGAGTAAAGGTAACCGTATCTCTGAGGATATAATAAGATGTGTGAATCATCTCTCTCTAGTATTACTAAAACGTTTCGAAGCACTTTTTTCAAAGTAAACGGTCAAAGAAAGTGGTTCCGGTAAAGAGGATCCAGAAAAATTTCAGTAGTATCAGTAATTGAGAGCACTATTAGGAGTCTGCATGACAAGTCTATACGCAGAAAGCGCGGATCACCAGACTTCGCAGTACGTGATTTGTATCGGACGTTAACTTAGCTTCCAACATTATTAATTACACGTGAGAAACGATCAGATTAGCGCAACAGAGTATTTGCTTAGAAGTCCTCGAGAGAATCGCAGGTTATGTGAGATAATGCGATGTTGGAGTATTGACAAGAAGACTGCTTTCGACACAGGAGAATTGTGGAACGAAAGGAGCGAGGGTGAGCCTGTATAGAAGTGTCAAGCACAAGAGTCCTACTCTCTATGCCTGCATGAGGATAGATTGACGTCCACTGCAGTCTGTACGAGAGAGTGCCTGCTGAAGATCGATATTGTCTTGCTTCCCTGGCAACGTCTCTTAGCGTGCAGGTGTAAGGAAGTGGTCATCATTAGGGCTGCATAGTACTCAGATGCCTCGAAGACACTAATGGAGAGAGAGCGCGTTTATTACGAAGTATCCGAGTGTGAAAAGGAGCTCATCCCAGCGGGTCTAGAAGATTATCGCGTAACGATTTTACCCTAGCCAGTGGAGGATACGCCTCGGACGTTATGATCTTCGCTCACTAAAGCACCTGGGTAAGAGTCGAATTTCAACCTTGATGACCCGAGTTCCGGGGGGAGGTGAACGATTCATATTCTGAAACGCAGACTTCATCCTTATATGGGCGTTAACACCCTGCTTGGCAAGAAAAGACCATCTTTGAAGCCCATTAGACGGAAAGTGAGATGGTTCGTACATTTTGGTAGGAAATATATACATGGCAACAGTATCAGAGCTCCAAATGAATAAACTGAATGTAGGATCATAGTCTAGGGTGGTACCCAGTATTATCGGAATATAGTGAGGTTTTCCAAAACTATACTAATCCCCTTCCCCCCGTCCTTCCCAAAAAGTACTCGAAAATGCCGAGACAGCAAGGTACAATAGCAAGCAATTCCCGTCCAAAAGCACTATACCTTGTTTCGGCGGGTTGCAGCTTGCGTGAAAAGAAGGCAAGTGGGCACCATTCGCCCCTTTTGGAACTGCTGAAGCACCGCACCAACAGCGAAATCGGAGGCATCTACCTGCACTCTCGCTGGTGCGGTATCGTGGGGATGAACTAAAAGAGTGGCGGAGGCGAGGGCTTCTTTGGAAGCCTCAAAAGCAGACTCTGCTGCCGGAGACCAGTCGACTTTAGTGGTGCTGCCTCGCTGCTGTTTAGGACGAATGAGTGCGGTAAGCGGGCCTAGGAGGGCTGCCGCTGATTTCAGAAATCTGTGGTAAAAGTTGATCATTCCCAGATATTGACGAAGTTGCTTTTGATTTTGGGGAAGAGGAAAGGCTCTGATAGCGGCGACACGGTCTACAAGAGGGCAAATACCCTCAGCCGAGACTGTGTGACCAAGGAATGTAAGAGAAGACGCGCCGAATACGCACTTGGTAGGATTGAGACGAATTCCCGCATCATCCAACCTACCAAAAACGGCACGCAGGTGCTCCATATGTTCTTCAGGAGAGGAGGAAGCGACTAAAAGATCATCTAAATATGCCCAAGCAAAAGGAAGACCACGGAGGATAGAATCGATGAACCTCTGGAAGGACTGGGCTGCATTTTTCAAACCGAATGGCATTCTTGTATACTCAAAGAGGCCAAAGGGGGTGATTACAGCTGTCTTGGGGACGTCCTCCGGAGCCACGGGTATCTGATGGTAGGCTCGAATTAAGTCCAAAGAAGAAAAAATGGTGGTGCCAGACAGGTGGGAAGTGAAACTTTGTATATGCGGTACAGGGTACCTATCCGGTGTTGTGGCAGAATTCAAAGCCCTAAAATCACCACAGGGTCTCCAATCGCCCGTGGTGCCTTTAGGGACCATGTGTAGCGGAGAAGACCAACAACTTTTGGAAGGGCGCACAATGCCAAGTTGCAACATGTGATCAAACTCGGCCTTGGCGGCCTTGAGCTTATCGGGTGGGAGGCGGCGAGCTCGAGCAAAGGTGGGTGGGCCAGTAGTTTCGATATGATGTTCAACAGAATGCTTAAGAGGGGTGTCTGAAGAGCAAGGATGCAATAAAGAAGGAAAGTCCTTCTGCAGGATAGAAAGGAAGGGAGACACTACCGAAGAAGGCGGGGCGATAGCGGGAATGCCCTTTAGCTCTGAAGAACCTAGGGAACCGTGAGAGTAAAGAGAAGTATCACCGTCAACTAGACGCCTATTACGAAGGTCTACCATAAGATTGAAATGGGACAAAAAGTCAGCGCCGAGGATGGGCTGTGTCACTTCAGCGACGAGAAAAACCCACGGGAACTGGCGGCGGAGAGACAGATCCAACGTACATAAACGCTCTCCATATACCGGAATGGAAGAGCCATTAGCAGCGAAGAGTTGACGGCCTGAAAGAGGGATAGCCGAGTCTTGAGAAGGGTTGTGTGGTAAAATCGACAGGCTAGCGCCGGAATCGATCAAGAAGGCAAGTTTAGTGGAATGATCGTAGATACGAAGAACATCCTGTGTAGTAGTAGGAGACGAAGAAAAAGAGCCAGCATCTCCCGTCGCTCCTACGACGGGATGGCTGTCGAGTTTCCCTGATAGAGGGGGCAGGAAGGATCGCATTTCTTGGCATCCATGCCGAAAGTATGGTGATAATAACAGTACCCATGAGGATACTGGCGCTGGCGTGAGGAAGAAGCAGAGGGTGAACGAGGACCGCGAAAAGGACGAAAGTTGGAAGGAGTGGGATCACGAGAGCGAAAAGTGTTATTATTAATTGCCGCTGTAAGAGAGAGAAGGGCAGTTTTAATGTCGGCCATGCCAGTTTCGAGAACCGAAACCCGGGTATCCAGAGCTGCCGAAGGAGGAGGTTGTACTGCGAAGGCGTGAGAGTAGGAAGGTTGAGGTGGGTGAGAATAAGGAGGTTGAGCTGGATAGGAGGCAGAAGGCGGTTGAGGAACAGGAGGAGGAGGGAGAGTAGCGGAGGCGGTGTTAGAGTATTGGGGAATGTGTTGGGCGTGAGTTGTAGATGGTTGAGGAGGTGCGAGAGTAGAGGTAGGGGAAAGAGAGGAAACGGCGTAAGAGGTGTGGACCAAAGGCTCCACCGGAGGGCGCAAAATTCTGTCTGCTGTAGCGGCAAACTCAGTGAGGGACAACGTCGGGTTCATTGATTGCAGTACGCTGTGATGTCGAGCAGGCATCTTCTGGAGGAAGAGGGTGCGAATTATTTTCTCTTCCCGTGTAGATGGAGTGCCACCCAACAAACTCAGCATCCTTACCATCAATTCCGAGGGTTTCTGGTCGCCCAGTGAGATGCCTCCAAGCAGAGTTTCCAATTGTTCCTCTCTGGTGGGAGCCAAGCGGTCGATAATAAGGGTTTTGAGCGTGTTGTAAGGGGTTGTAGAGTTTCTAGTTGTTGCCAGACCATCCCTGATTTTGAGGAGGCAAGATTCTGGTAGAGCATTCACAACTCTCGAATATCTCTCCTTCTCATCTTCGATGGTCAGGAGCGCTGACTCAGCCAGGTCAAACCAAAGCTCGGGATTGTTGACGAAGAAAGGTTGCAAGTGGAATGCTCGCGAGGGAGTAGACATGATGAAAGGCGTAGAAGTTGGCAGAGCGGAGGAAAGAAAAAGAATTTAAATAAGGTGTGGAGCGAGCGGAGGCACTAATAACGGACCGAGGGTGGAAAAATCAAAGAAATTACAACCTTAGGAGCTAGACCAAGGGTTAAAATGAGGCTGCTGCGATATAAATTGCCCCATATATATATATATAAGATATATATAATATATATATATATATATTATAATATATATATATATATAATATATATAATATTATATATATATATATAATATATATATATATATATATATATAAAAACTAATTAAAACTTTTTTTTTTGTTTTACTATTATTTTTTTTTTATTTGAGTGAGTGTACGAGGGTATCCACAGCACACAAGTTGCGGCTTCACCTTGTTAGGGATACCACAACAAGGGTGATAATAATAATAATAATAATAACATATAATATAATATAATAATAATTAATAATAATAATAATAATATAATAATAATAATAATAATAATAATAATAATAATAATAATAATAATAATAATAATAATAATAATAATAATAATAATAATAATAATAATAATAATAAATTTGATAAGAACAATAAAAAAATAAAAAAAAATACCCGAATGTAGAACAAATTATATGTTCCGCATGAAATACAGAACTGTACCAAGGCAGGGGTCCAACAGCGTTAGTTTGATACTCTGCCGACGGAGCTGGCTCTTGATGGCTGCAGCTGGGCTCGAGAAAGCTGTGAAGTAGATAGAAAAAGGCACAAACACAATGAGTGGGTAAATCTACCCGTTAAAAAAACAATACCTACAAACGGTACAAAAGTGATTGGGTTCGTTTGTAATAGTTTTTCTTGGCTTTGTTGTGGGTGTTCTGATTCCCTCCTGGGAATTCAATCTTCACTCTTCGGGGTCACTATCTGAAGCTGGGTGCTTAGGACCGCTTCTTTAAGGTTGATTGAGAAGTTAATGTGCTTACAAGTTTTATTTTTCTACTTCTACTTTACAAGTGAGGGTTGGACCCCTTGTCCTAAAAAAAACAAAAACAAAGAATTAGGACAGGGTGAACCTAGTTATTACTATTCCACATATGAATCATATTCTGCAGAAGAATTTCTACAGAACATGAAGCTTATGTGGAGTAGTAGTACAATTGATTGTTAGTTTGAGAGAGGCTGTTTTATGTATATGCATATACAGGCAGAAAAAGGTTTCTCCCCGATATACATTCGCATAAAGCAGCATTACATTTGGTATGAGTCTCACACCGTACAAAAAAAATCATTAGTTTGGGAGGAGCTGTTTTATGTATATGCATATACAGGCAGAAAAAGGTTTCTCCCCGATATACATTCGCATAAAGCAGCATTACATTTGGTATGAGACTCACACAGACACATATACTACCAAATTGCCTAGGTTATTGTAACTTCTTTGACGGGGGAGAAGAGACGAGAGAGAGAGAGAGAGAGAGAGAGAGAGAGAGAGAGAGAGAGAGAGAGAGAGAGAGAGAGGAGAGAGAGAGAGAGAGAGAGAGAGATGAGGAGAGACGAGAGAGAGAGAGAGAGAGAAGAGAGAGAGAGAAGATTTGGTGCTGTCAACTCCACTGCGCTACTATCACCCAGTTTAGCCTCACTCCAAACTGCTATGTAACGTTTACGTCCGCTAGGGTTAGGTATAGTAAATACCGATCTATGCGACCTCTATTTACTATACTGATGTTAAATTATATTAAAAAGTTCCTAAATCTAACATTTTTGGGTTGTTCACCTCTGCACTACTATCACCCAGTCTAGCCTCGCTCCAAACTGCTATGTAACGTTTACGTCCGCTAGGGTTAGGTATAGTAAATACCGATCTATGCGACCTCTATTTACTATACTGATGTTAAATTATATTAAAAAGTTCCTAAATCTAACATTTTTGGGCTGTTCACCTCTGCACTACTATCACCCAGTCTAGCCTCGCTCCAAACTGCTATGTAACGTTTACGTCCTCTAGGGTTAGATATGTGTGGAAATAACGGCCTATCCCAGAGCTGTTATTTCCCCATATTATACTTAAAATTACATGCGACTCTAAATATCCACCTAGTTTTCTCTTTACTCTAGCCTCTGACCGCTAAATTAGGCTAATTGCTTGAACGCTACCTAAGCCTACCGCAAATTTTCACTGGCATGCATGAACACTTCACTTGGTTTTCCTACTAGATTTTAGGCATTCTTTTTGATACGCTATTCACTGATGCGTTTTCGTTGCAACCTATTTCTAAACCTCAGCTTTAGGCTCCACCGACTAATCTAGGTTCGCCTAACTTGGGTCTATTTACCCTAAAATAATGTAATAGGCTGCCCTTTTTCTAAACTCACCTTGGTTCTGGGTTTAATTATATAATTAACATCAATTTGCTCGTATTTTAATATAATGTTGTCATTTTTGCTATTATTTTATATTAATTCTCTAGAAGGAAGTTACATGCTGTTGCAATTTTGGAAAAGTGATAATTCGGCGGCTTGGAGACGTGGCTTAGTTCCACGAAACGACAACTACATCTTAAACATAGGGCGTGTTCGGCTCTACCCTGTAACTTTGTAGTTCGGCTCTGTAGTTCAGCTCTGTATAGATGTTCTTTCCACTTCCCAGAGAGTGGCCTTCCACAATATATATATATATATATATATATATATATATATATATATATATCATATATATATATATATATATATATTATATATATATATATATATATATATATATATATATATATATATATATATATATTATATATATATATATATATATATATATATATATATATAATATATATTATATATATATATATATATATATATATAATTCAGATGAAGTTCAATGTGTTTCAGATGGACCAACTTAGGGGGTTACTAAGGTGTGAGAAAGAATTGATTAAAATGAGGAATGACCGTATTAGAGAGTTGTTTGGTGGTGAAGAAAGGGGTAAACGAGAAGAATAAATGAAAGTAATGTTGAGATGGTTTTTGGTCATGTGGAAAGGATGATGATAGTCGGGTTGGTTAAGCGGATGTATAGTGGTGGATGTGTTGGTGAACCGACGGCTGGGGAGACCGAAGAAAAAAGTGGTTGAGTCAGTAAAGGAATTGGTTTGGCCAGGAGAGAAAGTGAGTTGGCCCAGGGCGAGAAAGAAAAGTGGCATGAATAGGAGAGAATGGCCGGGTGTTGTAAGGGGGTATGGTTGTTGGGCCCACCTGGGCCAGGGATGCAACCCTACACAGCGATTTACCATAGTGAGGATCCGTCGCGGTCCCGTGAAGCTCTAGGGTGGATTTTCTGACTGCGACGAGTTCTTACTAATTAATATATAAAAAGGCCTTTGAGTACTCAGCATTTATGGGATGAGAAAACCGGGTGCTTTAAAAACTACGTTTGAAGCGTTCTTTTTTTGGGGACGTGGATGGCCTAGTGATTAAGAAGCATCCGGTTGTTTTGTTTTAACTCAGCAACGCGGAGTCCAACGTTTCGAATCCCGCTGACGAAGAGTAAAATCTTCCTCATTCATTTTAAATGGGGGCCAGGCCTTTGAGTACTCAGCATTTATGGGATGTGAAACGGGTGCTTTAAAAACTACGTTTGAAGCGTTCTTTTTTGGGGACGTGGATGGCCTAGTGATTAGAGCATCCGGTTGTTGTTAACTCAGCAACGCGGAGTCCAACGTTCGAATCCCGCTGACGAAGAGTAAAATCTTCTGTGACTCATTCATTTATATGGGGGCCAGGCCTTTGAGTACTCAGCATTTATGGGATGAGAAAACCGGGGTGCTTTTAAAAACTACGTTTGAACGTCTTTTTGGGACGTGGATTGGCCTAGTGGTTTTAGACATCCGGTTAGTTGTTAACTCAGCAACCGCGGAAGTCCAACGTTCGAATCCCGCTGACGAAGAGTAAAATCTTCTGTGACTCATTCATTTATATGGGGGCCAGGCCTTTGAGTACTCAGCATTTATGGGATGAGAAAACCGGGTGCTTTAAAAACTACGTTTGAAGCGTTCTTTTTTGGGGACGTGGATGGCCTAGTGTTTTAGAGCATCCGGTTGTTGTTAACTCAGCAACGCGGAGTCCAACGTTCGAATCCCGCTGACGAAGAGTAAAATCTTCTGTGACTCATTCATTAAGGCTGGGCTTTCTTTTCGACTTTTGTCATATTCTTTTACTGCTTTTCTTTTCCGATGCTTGTCACGCGTCACCTACTCCAGTTTCTTGGAACAAAAAGAGAAGATGAAGAAAATATATATAATATATAAGTATATAAATATTTAAAGATATATATATATAATATATATATATATTATATATATATATATATATATATATATTATATATATATATATATATAATATATATATATATATTTATATAATATATATATATATATATATATAACCATCAAATCATCATTTGGTCTTGTGTTGTTATAAGGAGCTTGTAGCTATCTCAATCCTGTCAAATGATTCTTGCAATCTCCCACTAAGATTAATAAGGCCAAAAAAATTAAAAAATGAATAAACATAAAAAAACAGACATATATAAAACCTAAACCAATGAAATAAAATAAATAAATAATAAATCTGCGAAGACTATTAAGGTAAAACCGACAGGAATACCATTTTTTATTAATGAAACAAATAAAGAAATACTAAATTAAAGGTAATAAATATTAAAATAAAATATGAAAAATAAAAGAAAAATCGAAAAATTGGGGTTTTAGATTTTTCATTAATACATGGACAGTGTTATTGTCCAGTTTTCTTTATAAGTAAGCGGTACACAGCCAATTTGTAAAGAATTTTGAAAGCCAAGCAACAGATGAAACAATGTTGGAAGTAATCAGAATCAAAAAGCAAAAGACCTTTGGTGCAAAACTGAGGAAACCAATTCAACATAAAATAAACAACCCAAAATAATAGAAATCACATTAAAGATCGAAAACAAAAAAATGAAATGAATAATTGAATAATACTTACTAAATAATAATACATAACCAAAAACAATACTTTTCCATCCTAAAATTGAATAAGGATCCTCAATCTCACTCCAAAGATCACTCAACTCTACTCAACAACTCGAGGAAACCAAAGATCACTCAATTCCTAAAGAAAATAATCATATGAAAAAGGAAATAAAATAATTGGATCAAACCTTAGCAAATAGTAAAATGCAACAATCAAGATTCCACAAAAATAATGGACGACGAACGACTGCGCGAATTGAAAAGCCAGAATAAAGGTAATAAAACTGAAGAAAAGATAGCGACCTGCAGATGTCGTTGCACCACCCACCTTTCACACTCAACTCATCTTGCATTTGCAATCATGCATAAAAAAATATAAAAAATATCAAAGACAAAAAATAAAATACCTTACCGTTACCAACTTAATACAATAAGGAGATTTCAACCTTCACTACTCTCAATGGGGTAACTCCTCACCTAGCCCAAAGGTAAGATCCTTGTCGACTCCCTGGCCCCCCATTTCCTGAATAGATGTTTCCTTTTTTCTTATAGTCGCTTAATTTAGTTCAGTTTCAAAATCATTTTGTACAGCTGGGACAAATTATTTGTTCAGCTGGGACAATTATCCGATAGTCTCGCTGGTATTATGATCAAGCAGAGCATGTTAATTTTTATTTGACCATAGCTATCCCACTTTCCCCCCTTCAATGAACGCTTTCCGACCACTGATGCTGCCTTTAGCCTCTTCCAACAGGTTATCATCAGCAGCAAGAAGCTTCGCATCACCGCAGTCTTCCACGGTTAGGCCATATTATAGATATAATGAAAATCATAGTATTTCAATCCAAAGTTATAATTTTCGGACCATCTTTTTTTATTATTATTATTAAGCAATGGTTAAATTTTGTTTTAATCAAAATGTAAAACAAATTTAATATGGCTTTCTACGTAACAAATTTTTTTTTTTTTTTTTTTTTTTTTTTTTTTTTTTTTAGTATTTAACATGTTAAAGTTTTATTTTGAAGGAAAATGTCTTATATTTTTTATAATTAATTATTTAATTACTTCATGTTCGGAAATGTCATAAAGGGGAGGAGGCCAATTAAAAACGAATATGATATCCTGTTTTGTTATGAACCCAATTCACAGAAATTGCTTAACAGTTTTTCGGCGTAGGCAAATAGAAGGCGTGTTTATCCTTTCAAAAAAACAATCGTTGAAAAATTTTGAATTTTGGAGAAGCATATACGTAAATTTGTCCGTAATTTCCCTATCTATCTGACCTAATGTATGTTAATATATTTTTACTGTGGTGGTAGAGGATGTGAATTTTGGAGAGCCATATACGTAATTTGTCCGATAAATTTCCCTATCTATCTGACCTATATGTAATGTTAATATATTTTACTGTGGGTAGGCTTTGGCAACCCCAAAGCCTACCCACATAGGTCAGATAGATAGGGAAATTATCGGACAAATTGCGTATATGCTCTCCAAAATTCAAAATTTTCAACGTTTAGGCCAGTAATAAGTATTGTGCAAGTTTGGGCCCCTTATTTAAAAGACTTAGATATGCTAGAGAGAATGCAACGTAGAGCAACAAGGATGATTTCTGGGTTGAGGGTAAGAGCTATGAGGAGAGGCTGAAGGAGTTAGGAATGTTTTCTATAGAAAGGCGATTTCTCAGAGGGGACATGATTCAAGTCTACAAAATATTTACATCTATTGATAATACTGAGACCAATAAATTTTTCATAGTAAGAACATGGACAGGTCGGGCATAATAAGAAAATAAGAAGAAAGCATGCCATCTTGATATAAGAAACATGCATTTAGTAATAGGGTTGTTAAATTTTGGAATGGTCTGCCAGAGGAGTTGTTGAGTGGCTCGGATTGCAACTTTAAGAAAGGGTTAGATTTCGTTTATGGATGGGGTTGGGTTATCAATATAAATATGAGAGCAAAATTGGCGGGTTTTTAGTTATAGTTATTAATGTTAGATGGCATGTGACCATAACTTAGTTATTAATGCATGTGGATGGTTTGGGTATCATATATATTCCTATATATATAAATATATCATTAGTTTTGACTAAGCCAAATTGGTAGATTTGTAGTTACAATAATATGACAAGCCCTAGGGTGCTTTGTGGATTTGCATGAGCATGTTTGGTTAGTGGGTTGACTGGGACAGTCTTGATAGGCCATGTGGCTTCTTACTGTCTCAGGTAGGCGTTCGGTAACCCCTTGGTGGTCCCAAGTGTGTGTACAAGCTAGAGGGGAGAAGGAAAAAAACTCAAACAATAAAGGATTATGTTAAGTTAACCCCTTTTGTTTTAAGAATTGCTATTGAAAATCTCTCAGGAGGTCCAATTAAATCTGCTACGTATTTTAAATCGGAAAGTCTTTTGCTAGAAACTTTCACTAATGTACAGACAAAACGATTACTTCAGGCAAAATCGATTTTAAATGGAACTGTGCCTGTGGAAGTGACCATTGCAAAAAATCTGAATTCAATTCAAGGAGCCATCATTGCTCCAGAATTGACCATTTTAACTGAAAATGAAATAGGCTACTAGATTATCTAAAATCGGTAATTATTTCCAATAACTGCCTCTAAACAGATTTTTATAAAAATCACAGCATAGACTCTAAAAAAATAGTAATGAAGAATAAAAAAAAAATTATTTGTCGGTCTCTTTAGGAAAAAAAGTTACAAACTCTCAAAGTTGTAAAAAACCCTATAGGATTTGTTATTAAAAAAAAAACGAAAATTTTTTTTTTTTGAAAATCACAGGATATACTCTAAAAAAATAATAATGAAGAATAGTGAAAACGAAAATCGGCAGTCTCTTTAGGAAAAAAAG
>JABUQX010066809.1:0-2500 GCA_015478945.1 Trachelipus rathkii | reverse complement strand
AAATTAAAATTCTGTAATACAAACATATGTTAATTAAAAAGATAAAAATTAAAATTAAATTGCAAAAATAAATTAAAAATTGTAATTCATTAGTCATACAGTGATCTTGAAAAGAAAAACGAATAACTTTATATTTGATGCGGCATAGCGGTTCAAGAACCTCGTTACAACTCACATTGATAGGTTTGTACTAGGCGGTGTACTCGAAACTGAATTTCTCGGTTCCGGCCGGACCGGGAATGCCGAATCACAAAAAAATTTCCGGCCGGAATTCCGGCCGGACCCGGAATTTCTAATGAACTTTCCTTTAACTATAAAGAAATGTAAAAAAATAATTTCCATATAACTTTCATATTAAATCTTTATATAATATATATATAACTATATATATATATATATATATATAATATATATATAATATATATATATAAATATATATATATATACTATATATATATATATATATCCGTATATAAAATATATATATATATATTATGATATATATAATATATATTATTAGTATATAATTATAATATATATAATATATATATATATATATTATATATATATATTAATATTATATATATTATATATATTATATATTCGGTATATTTCATTGGTTTTTTATATTCCGTATATGAATTTAAATATTATGTTAGGGAGAGTTAATGGAAAGAAGACCCGGATTATTAACTGTTAACAGAGTCCCCAAACCACCCAATAAATTTAGAAAGTGAGATCAGAAACTAATGCAGCGTCGAAGATCAGAGACTAAAAGGAACTGTCTGTTAATGATTAATGGATTAATTCTATAAGAAAAACAGAGACAGAGAGAAAATTAGTCTTAGTATGTTACTGTGGCGCATAAAGGTGTTAAGAGGTTAGTCTGAAAGAAATAACTAAGGTGTTAATTACTTATCTACCTCCACCGCTGTTAGCTGTTCAATGGAGAGCTACTTTCTCTAACGGTTACCGCATTGATTACCTGAACTATCCAAAATGCATTCCCTGCAACACATGAATTTCTCCTTTGATAAATCCACCTTGACTTGAGTGGAACCCTCCTTGAAATAAAGGACCCTCCTTGAATACAAGGTAGAATGGAGATCTTTAATAGGGGGGTTAAAAAACAAGATGTTTTTTAAAATGAAACGTTTATTAGTTTAAACGCAAGGGGAGGAATATCTAATAATATTTGATAGCTGATAACTGTCGGTTAGTTCTAAAGAACACAACCAAAATAATGTTCGAGTTTGCGTTTGAGTTTGCGTTCGAGTTTGCGTTCGAGTTCCAGAGTAAGGGTTAGTTACTACTGGAACAAGAAGGTTAATATGTGTGTGATAAAGAGGATGCAAAAATAAGAACAAACTGAGGTTTTACGTAACTTGTTGTTCTTGAGTTGCAACACTACCAGTGCTGGCTGAGATGGTCGAATTCGGTTTTGAATAAGCCGCTTGAAGAAAACTCCAAAGAAAATGTTGGCCCCTGAATAAAATGACCAAATGTTGTGTTTGAAGGCCCCGTAAATAAAAGGTCGTAGTGGCCCCGTAAATGAAATCACACTTTGCTGTGGTCCCCTGAATGAAACCTGTTAAACAACAATAGTAGTAGTAGTAGTAGTAGTAGTAGTAGGAGTAGGCATATGATATGGATAAAAATGCTCCAAGCGAATAACAAACAAAAATAACATTGAGATATGGCTTGCTTACCCTAGGGGATCGATAAATCCCTCAAAAAGGGTATTTCAGGCGTAAGCACGATGAGGGCTGTTTGAGAACTGGAGAGTCCTATAAAACGAGATGAACATGATTAAACAGGCCATACAACTCAATGGAGCAATCGCATATATCTAAAAAGAGAAGAAGCTATAACACACGTAAACATGTAAATGATAAATAATCTTACTTCGTATAATATGCGGAATCCTTTTGTCCAACAAAAGGGGAATGTCGTCACTCAGATTTAGTGTGGTGTGGTATAAAATCATAAATATGGACCACACAAAAATAATATAATTCTGAAAGTGACTAATCTACAATATCATATACCTAAAAAAAACGGAATTAGTAATAAGGGGAAAAAGAACTGATTATGATGAGAAGGCATACATATAAATATAATATATAAATAAATGAAAATACACCAATATATTAGAGGTGTACCACTTCTGCATATAATTGGGTGAAGTTGGAGCCACTGCAACAGCGACCCCAACATCCCCCCTCACTAAAATTACGCCCCCACTCAAATTCCTTATAATCATAATCTGTTTGTAGCTGGAGATCTGTTAGTGAGTGGTAGGCGGCGAAAAGAGGGGATTGACCCGAAAATGTCTGAAGGAGAATGAGGGAAGTTGTTTACATCCTTATCACACACAAGCCGAAAACCCTTAGGACTGAAAACCGATAACCGCAATATATTTTTACATATGTACAAAACTAAACTTAAAGCTGATAACTGTAGTCTGTTAGTGAGGATAATGCAGCCTACGTGACTGAAG
>JABUQX010066808.1:0-10287 GCA_015478945.1 Trachelipus rathkii | reverse complement strand
ATGTGATCTTTCCACTTAAGGTCACGATAAAAAGAAACACCAAGAATATTAAAGACAGACGAAGGTCTGAGTTGTGAACTTTCGAAGAAGGTGTTATATAGTTATGAGGAACATTATGTTGAGTAGTAAGATGAAGGAATTGACTTTTTGAGGCACTACAAACAACCATGTTCTCAATGCCCCAATTAGAAATTTGATAAAGATCAGAGGTTAGTTGCTTCAAGGTTGCCTCACTACCATGAGACATTTGCATTTAGTTTGGACGCCTTTCAAAATGAAATGAGTAACAAAGGTTAGAGTCGTCGGCATAGGAGTGGATATGTGATAATAGAGAGGAAGAGAGAAGGAAGGGAAGGAGAGAAGGATCGGAGAGAAGGAGAGAAGGAGAGGAGGAGAGAAGAAGAGAAAAAAAGAAAGAGAGAATGAGAGAAGGAGAGAAGGAAAGAAGGAGAGGAGGAGAGAAGAAGAGAAAAAAAGAAAGAGAGAAGGAGAGGAGGGAAGGAGAGAAGGAGAGAAGGAGAGAAGAAGAGAAAAAGAGAAAGAGAGAAGGAGAGAAGGAGAGGAGGGAAGGAGAGAAGGAGAGAAAGAGATGAGGAGAGAAGAAGAGAAAAAGAGAAAGAGAGAAGGAGAGGAGAGGAGAGGAGGAGAGAAGAAGGGAAGGAGAGAATGAGAGAAGGATAGAAGGAGAGGAGGAGAGAAGAAGAGGAAAAGAGAAAGAGAGAAGGTGAGAAGGAAAGAAGGAGAAGAGAGAAGGAGAGAAGGGGAGAAGGAGAGGAGGAGAGAAGAAGAGAAAAAGAGAAAGAGAGAAGGAGAGAAGGAGGGGAGGGAAGGAGAGAAGAAGAGAAGTAGAGGAGGAGAGAAGAAGAGAAAAAGAGAAAGAGAGAAGGACAGGAGGGAAGGAGAGAAAGAGAGAAGGAGAGGAGGAGAGAAGAAGAGAAAAAGAGAAAGAGAGAAGGAGAGGAGAGAAGGAGAGAAGGAGAGGAGAAGAGAAGGAGAGAATGAGAGAATGAGAGAATGAGAGAAGGAGAGGAGGAGAGAAGAAGAGAAAGAGAGAAGGAGAGAAGGAGAGAAGGAGAAGAGAGAAGGAGAGATGGGGAGAAGGAGAGGATGAGAGAAGAAGAGAAAAAGAGAAAAAGAGAAGGAGAGAAGGACAGGAGGGAAGGAGAGAAGGAGAGAAGGTCTTTAATGAAAAGTCGAATAAGTGTTGGGGGAAAGGACTGAACTCTGGAAAATACCACTAGTTATAGATTTAGAAGAGAAACGTTGGCCGTCTACAGCTGCTGAAATATATATATATACTATATATATATATAATATATTATATATATATATATATATATATATATATCGTATAAATATATATATATATATATATAAATATATATATATATCTATATATATTTAAAAATATATATATATATATATATATATATATATATATATATATATTATATATATATATATATATATATATATATATATTGTATTTATTTTTTAAAGAGTGCAATTATACGTTTTAACCGTGCTTCATCAATTATTATTATTATTATTATTATTATTATTATTATTATTATTATTATTATTATTATTATTATTATTTATTATTATTATTATTATTATTATTATTATTATTATTATTATTATTATTATTATTATATATTTTTGGTGGGATTATTATTTATAGGATAATATCTTTTCTTTTCTGTTTGAAATATTAATTTTAGAAATTCGTGACATTTTTAAAATGAATTTTGAAGCTAATTTATTTGCATATATATATATATATTCTCACTTTTCTCACCAGACTCCTGTAAGCGTGAACGCTTGTCAGATGTTCTGGACGAAACCCCTCCACCGCGTTCGGTCCTCATAGATTCCTGACTCCTCCAGCTCCTCCATTCCACGTCCTCTTCTCTCAATGGCCGTCCTCACGTTATCACTCCATCTGGTTCTTGGTTGACCTACACTGCGTCTTCCATCTGGCCTCCATCTGTAGTACCTCTTCGGGTATCTATCCTCATTCATCCTCATCATATGTCCGTACCATCGTAGCTGTCCCTTTTCAATAAAACTCAGTATACTCTCCACCCCCAGCTCCTCTCTTATATCATCATTTCTCATTCTATCCCTCCTCGTAACTACCTTTATGGATCTCAACACCCTCATTTCACACGCTTGTATCTTACTCTTAGTTTTTGTAGTTAAAGCCCACGCTTCGCAACCATACGTTAATATAGGTCGTAGAATAGACACGTATATTACTATTTTCACTTTTCGAGGGACATTTCTGTCTCGTATTAGTGGATATAGCAATCTTAATGTATTGTTAAACTTTTCTATTCTACTATTCAATTCTATGTTAATAACATTTCCCGTCCGAAACAAACTCCAAGGTATTTAAACTGATCAACCTGCTTCAATTCTTGATCCCTCACTCTAATATTCATTTCTTCCTCCTCTTTACTTATCAACATCACCTCAGTCTTCTCCTCATTTATCCTCATTCCTCTCTCCCTCAACTCCTCATCCCACACTGCAATAAATCTCTGCAGAGCCTCTCTTGATTCAGCCACCAACGCAAGGTCATCTGCGTATCCAAAGACAGTTCCCTCCACTCGTCTCTGGACCATTTTTCCACAATAATCCATGAACAGGATAAACAAAATCGGAGAGAGAACACTACCCTGTTTCACCCCCGTATCAACCTCAAACCAATCTCCATCGTCCATCTGGGTCTTCACTTTGCATAAACTATTCGTATAAGTGCTCTTTATTGCTCTTCTCAGTTTTTCCGGTATTCCATACTCTCTCGTTCTAAGTATATTCCACAGGACCCCTCTCGGTATACGATCAAAAGCCTTCTCCAGGTCTACAAATGCCAAATACATTTTTCTGTTAAATTCCCAACCCTTTTCACATACCATCTTTAATGCGAATATCAAATCAATAGTTGATCTATTTGGCCTAAAGCCATGTTGCCACTCATCCATTTTATCTTCTACCCTCTCTCTCAATCTTTTTTCTAATATTCGTTCATATACCTTTGCGATATGTAGTGTCAAATCAATTCCTCTGTAATATATACAGTCTGTCTTATCTCCTTTTTTTAAAAATTGGTCCAATTACTGATATGTTCCATTCTTTAGGTGTCCTTTCTTCTCGCCAGCACTTATTCATTAATTATTTCATCCATGCACTTACCTTCCCTCCCACATTCTTCAAAGAATTTCCGCAGGTATCATACTTTTCAATCCGCGGTGCTTTCCTGTTTTTCAATCTCTCCAAGGCATAGTGCCATTTCTTCGTCCGTGATCTGCCACTCATCCTCCACCACCTCCCCATGGTTTTCCACTTCATGCATATCCTCCTCCTCCACATCATTTGGTATATTCAGCAAATCAACAAAATAATTCTTCCATCTTTCCCCAATCTCTCTCGGGTCCGTTAACAACGTTCCAATCTCATTCTTTATTGCATATGTTGGAGGTGCTGTTCCTTTCCTATAGTTTTTTGCCATATTAAATATCAATTTTCTAGTACCCGCAAGGTCCTCTTCCAGATCTCTACCAATCTTCTTCCATGTATTTTCCTTTTCCATTTTTTTATTCTTCTCTTGTTTCATTTCTTTCACAGTTATATATGCTTCTTTATCCTCCATTCTTCTTGTCTTCATCCATCTTCTAAACATTTCATTTTTCTCTTGACTACTTCTTGCACCTCTTTCTGTCCACCACGCTGTTTTGTCTTTTCTTTTTTCCATATATTGTTTTTGGTTTCTATGATCCTCTCAGATACCTCCCACCAATGTATCACGGAAAACCTCCAAACCCTTCCTCCACATCTACATCCTCCCCAGTCCTCTGTCTTTTTGTATTCATTTTTCTCTGGAATGTGTTTTTACAAATCCTGTCTTCTCAGTTTTCTCAACCATAAATCTTTTTCTCCGCCCTGCATCTAAAAGGCTTCGGCATTTCCATTCTCAATTTTCTCACCAACATTCGGTGGTCTGCATCTCCCGATACGGATGGTATACTTTTTTCACACCCTTAAATATTCTTTTGTTGTTTGTTAATATCAAATCTATCATTGATTTCTCTTCATAGCCTCCCTTCTGTCATCCCATCTGTACCATGTCCATTTCTGACTTTCTCTATGATTAATACGTACGCGTGTTCATTATACTCAATGTTGTACGTACACAAAAGTCTATGATGCTATCTCACGCCAGTTCTTATTTCCCAAGCTAAATGCTCCTATCACATTCTCTATTCCTCTGCGATCCACACCAACGGTGTCCATTCATATCCCCCAAAACAATTACATTATCATGGAAAGGTACTCTATTTTTGACGTCCTGCAATTCTTGATAAAAAACTTCCCTCTCTCCAGCTGGTCTTCCTTGCTGCGGTGCGTACACCTGTATAAAGCTTAGATTTACTCCGTTTGTCTTTACTGAAACAGACATAATACGAGAATTTTTCTGTTCGATGTTACTTACTCTTTGTGCCATCTCCTCCGATAATATCACTCCCACTCCATGTCTATTTTCTCTTCCTCCACTGTATATCAATTGGTAATTATGATGAAGAACTCTAACTCCACTTCCGGCCAATCTCGTTTCACAAACTCCCAGCACATCCAACCCCCGCTCTATCATCAGCATCACCATCTCCTCCTCCTTCCCTCTCAACGTTCCAACATTTAAAGTGGCAACACGTATATTTTTTCTAGAAGTTCCATTTCGTAATCCAAAATCGCGCGGTCGTCTTCTTAAAAGTCTGTCAGGGCTCCGAGGCAAAACAAGAGTTTCTTGAGCAGGTGATGTCGGTTGCCGGCTTGCTAGGCCTGTCGCAACCCTATTTTCTCACAAATAGTGAGGTGGTATCAACTGCTAATTATCAACAGCTGTTAGCGGGAAGAAAATTACAGGATGTGGGGTGTTCCCAAACCCCAGCACCCAAAGTTATGCAGCCTTCTCGTCAGGGCTATGAAGTTGACTAGTAGAGATAAGCATTCAGATCAGCTGTCCCGATTTAAAGATATAATATTCGAAAGAAAAGTTGAAAAAATTTTGTCATTCAAATTCCAAAAAAGAACACGGCATCAAAATATTGCAGCTCCTCTGTATAAATCTTGAACTTTTAAATTATAAATTAAAATAAAAATATGTAAAATAATTTTGAATTTAAAATTTTGCTTCCCATAAAAAATTTTGCATTATCGTTAACTGGACAGAACAAATCATTTCCTCAGAAGTCGCTGCCCATCTTCCACAAACATCTTACCACGTTTAAGAGGTGGTTCTTGAGCGTGCTTAATTTCTCTCCTCTACTGTGCCGACTCTCCGTGATTCCCCTTCCAATCTTTGCTGTTTCCAAACCAACAAACTTATCTCCGCGAAGTCTAAATCATATATATATACAACCCAACCTCTATATATTATAATATATATATAGTATATAATATAATATAGTATAAGCCTATATATATAATATATATATATAATATATATATAATATATATACCCTAATATATAATATATATATATTATATATATATATATATTATTATCGTATATTTGAGCAAAAAAGTATATCATCTAGCCATCATATGTTGTTCCACATGTTTTTCTGTTAACCAATTAAAGATAATATATATTATATATACTATATATATATATAATAATATATAATATATAATATATATATATAATATATATACATATATAATAATATATATAATACTATATATATATATATATATAGTATATAAATATATATATATATATATATTAGTATTATATATATATATATATATGATATTATCATAATACTATATCAGCAATATATCAACACATAAATAATACCCATATAATATATACCTAACTATAATATATATAATAAATATATATAATAAAATAAATATATATATATATATATATAATATATATATATATAAATAATATATATATATATATAATTATATAATATATATATATATTATAAATATATATATATATATACTAAAAATATATATATATATAATATATATATATGGTAAATATATAGTATTATATATTATTCTCCCCTGCTTTATTCAATTTCGAAAAGCTAAATTTTTACTCTTTTCAAAATATTTTGGAACGGCTCTAGATCAATAACCTGACCTGATTGGATTAAAGATGAATACATTTATGAATTTAGCTGTCGAAATAATATATTCAGCTGAAAAACCTAAACCTGGAAAATGTCACAGACCAGTGTTATCTTTAATTTTTTAAATAGAAGGCAGTTTAAAAGTTTTAATAACAAATTCTTTATGCTAGCTTCTAATGCTCGCGCATGAAAAGATTTAAAATTTTTAACAATATACCTTGTTTAATTTTTAATGCGGTAGTAAGAGTCGATTTGCCATTGTCCTCGCAAGCCAAAAGTTTCGTCCGTTTGGCGTTAAAACGACTCAGTTTACATCAGTTTTTTAACTTGTTGTAGTTGCATAATAGTATCACTCACACATCACGTGACTACTAGGATGCCCAGTTCTTCCTATGGTAAAAGAAATTAATGGCGAATCGAGGATTAGAGTTTCACCATACTGAATCTTTTGAAAGGAATAAAAAGTGTTTATTGTTTCATGCCATTTACATATTTATAACATATTTAGATATTTATTTAATTTTTTATAAATAGAATAAAAATAAAATTGTATACTGTATTTTTTTTTAAATTGACTTTTTTTTATTAGAAAAATGAAGAGTTACCAAGGAAAGCAGCCTCTTAGGTAGAGAGAGGTAGTGCGTGAGAGAGCGAGCGAGAAGCGCGTGAGTGAGAAGAGTGCTGAGTTCGCCTCAAATAGAGAAAAAGAGGCGAATAAGCGTTCAAAATAGAGACAGCAAAAAGTTTTTATTGGTGGTCAAGACATACAAAGGGAGAGAGTGAGTGGAGGTGATGTCGAACATACGGCCTTTTTGAGTTACTTCCCCTCCCGAAGTGTCAAAGTCGAATGACCATAATTTGTGCACTTTTATTGGAAGGCTTCGTAAAAACCAATAACTTATGTAAATAACATTGTTGGAAAGAAAATCAAGTTTAACATTGGGATTTAATGATAAAGAAATTATTCATGATTGAAAGAGTCTTCGAGGATTCAGTGACTATTTCAAATGTTTTATATCCAACTTAAAGAGATGAGAGAGAGAGAGAGAGAGAGAAGATAAGATGAGAAGAAGAGAAAGAAGAGAGAGAGAGAGTATTCGAGGAAGATGAGAAGAGTAGAGGAGAGAGAGAGAGCTTTAAAACGCACAAGAATTTCAAAAATTTAATCAATTTGTGCCACCACCATAATGATATATAATTCTCGTATTAATAATTTGATTTTAAAAAATTAAAACTGAAAAATTTGTAAATTCCACTTTCAAAATCTAAATACATTCCACGGATAATATATACTATATATATATATATATATATAAGTAATATATATATATATATACTATTACTATATATTATATATATATTATATTATATTATAATATATGTTAAGAACAAGCTCCCTTCGTTAGTTTCGAACCCGCACCCTCGCAGTTGGTATGGCAAGCGTGTTACCACTAGACCACGAGGAGCATTAAAAAGGAAAATACTACCATTTTTTCTCGAAGATTTACTATCTTCAGAAGATATGGTTCCTAATCAACTGACAGTGAACCCGTCAATCCCCTCGCCCCACTCGGCTTCAAGGGTCACACAGTTCGATCGGGATAACAATATCAGTAAAACAATTAAAACGTAACACCGCTCACATCGACAAAAACTCTTATATTATATATATATATTATATACATATAATATACATGATATAATTATATATATATATATAATCTATATATATTTATATATATATAAAATATATATATATATATATATATATATAAATATAATAATATATATTATATATATATATATAAGATATACTAATATCATATATATATATACTAATATTAATCATAAGATCAAACTACTATACACATCAATTATAATATATATATATATATAATATATATATAATATATATATAGTCTATATATATATATATATATATATAAATATATTATAATATATATTCTATAAATATATATATAATAATACATATATATATAATATATATAATACATATTCGACACCTACATACACTCATCCTATAGTAATAAAGATAAAAACCTATCATCACTATATATATCTACATATACCATCTAAGCGCAGACGCTCAATAATCAAGATAGATCTATATACATCTATATATAATATTATATATATTATATATATAATATATATAGTGAACTTGGTTTAAATGGACAATCCTTGCCTTTTCATTTTTATTCCAGTAAAATAATGTGCTAAAACATTTCTAAATTCTGCTTTGACTCGCTGCTCATCCCTGTGTTTGAATGATGACGTCGAGCGCGAGTATTTCATCTCTCTCTCTCTCTCCATCTCTCTCTCTTCTTATATATATATATATATAAAATATAAATAATATAATATATAATATATATACTATATATAATAATATATATTATATATATATAATATATGTATTTATATATATTATAGATAATAATAAAATTAAGCCTTCCTACTCTAGAGACAGTCACGCACGTGCCTGATTATATATATATATACTATAACCGCCCTATAAATACACTACATCTACTACATAATCCTCGCCTAGATCGATTCAACACAAATCATAATCTATAATTTATCGTATATAGTAGATCAACATCCTTCTACACAGTATACTACCTGCATACAAAAAGCAATTCCAGAATGCTACTCATCAACTATCTAAGTATGTTGAAACGCTACACACTAATACATCGCTCACTCCAATCAATACCTATGCCCTCCATGAGCCGTGACAAACTATCAATCAATATGAGACTAACAGACCATCAAATACAAAACTCAAGCCTCGACGTGCAATAATTAAAAGAATTGTCATCGTTATCTGATCTCTTTCTCGCATTGGAAATAACATCCACAATCATATATTCTCACGAATATCAATATTGAGCATATATATATATATAGAATGCTATTTTAACAAAACAAATAATATATATATAAAAACACATAAATAATATATATATATATAACTATATATATAAGATGACACTACTACTTAAACACAACTAACGTTACATAAAAAAGTGATCACTTATATATACTATTATATTATATAATATATATATATAATAGCATAAGTCAATATAATATATATATTATACATACATATATAATATATATATCATATATATATTATACTCACTTTATAAACCAGACTTACTTACAATCTATCCACTACTGATGCACGATCATGATGACTAGCCTCATACTAGATCGCTGTCTTAACATAATATATAATATTATATATATATACTATATATTATATATAATATATATATTATAATATAAATATAAATATATATATAATATATATATATATTTTAAACCATATATATATATATTATATATATATATATCATATATATTAGTATATATATATATATATATATATTATATATTTATATATATATATATATATATATTAGTATACAGTGGGCGGCTCGTTCCATAGGCACTGCCGAAACTCCGCAACCCCCCAAAAAATTTCAAACATAAGCCACAAACTACTAAAACAGTATTTTATTTCCTTGTAACCTCTCTCTTCTCTCGCTCTCTTCTCTCTCTCTCCTCTCTCTCTCTCTCTCTCTCTCTCTCTCTCTGCTTCTCTTCTCGTCTTATATATATATATATATATATATATAATATATATATATATATATATATATATATATATATATAATATATATATATTATATAGTATATATATATAAAATTTCTATCGAACAATTAATTCCAATAGAAAATAATGGAACTTCAAAAATCTTTTGTTCCCAAAATAGCTCTATACCGTATATGATTTACTTATTATTTCGAGCGAGATGTGTCACCTTGATCGTAGCTTAATAAAAGGTAACCTGGAACAAAAAGTAATTTGTTCTGCCATATTTTTTCTTTTTTGAAACTTCACATTTATCCTGTTTTAAGTTCGATCTTTTGCAATTTTACTGATCGATTTTTTCAACATTTCATTCGCAATTTAATGAAATTATATATATATAATAATATAATAATATATAATATATATATATTACATATATAATAATAGATATATATAAAATATAATATATATAAATATAATATATATATTATATATATATATATA
>JABUQX010066807.1:20000-28396 GCA_015478945.1 Trachelipus rathkii | reverse complement strand
TAGATTGTTAGTTAAGAAGATTTTGCAGTATGTTGACTCAAGTTACGTTCGTTGACTCACGCTGGAGTTCCTGAAGCGCATTGAGTCTCTCTCTCTCTCTCTCTCTCTCTCTCTCTCTCCTCTCTCTCTCTCTTCTTCTCTTCTCTCTCTCTCTCTCTCTCCTCTCTCTCTCTCTCTCTCTCTCTCTCTCTCTCTCTCTCTCTCTCTCTCTCTCTCTCTCTTCTCTCTCTCTCTCTTCTCTCTCTCTCTCTCTCTCTCTCTCTTCTCTCTCTCTCCTCTCTCTCTCTCTCTCTCTCTCTCTCTCTCTCTTCTCTCTCTCTCTCTCTCTCTCTCTCTCTCTCTCTCTCTCTCTCTCTCTTCTCCTTCTCTCCTTCTCTCTCTCTCTCTCTCTCTCTCCTCTCTCTCTCTCTCTCTTCTCTTCTCTCCTCTCTCTCTCTCTTCTCTCTTCTCTCTCTCTCTCCTCTCTCTCTCTCTCTCTCTCTCTCTCTGCTTCTCTCTCTTCTCTCTCTCTCTCTCTCTCTCTCTCTCTCTCTAACTCTCTCTCTCTCTCTCTTCTCTCTCTCACTCGCGCTGTCAACTCTCTCTTTTTTTTTGTCTTTTTGTCTTTCTTTCTCTCTTCTCTTTCTCTCTTTCTCTCTCTCTTTTCTCTCTCTCTTTCTCTCTCTCTCTCTCTCTCTCTCTCTCTCTCTCTCTTTTCTCCTTTTTCCTCCTCTCTCTCCTCTTCTTTTCTTTTTCTCTCTTCTCTCTCTCTTTCTCTTTCTCCCTTCTCTCTCTAAAAAATTATAAGAAACTTGCATATTAACTTAAGGAAAAATAATTACTATTGTGAATTGTGATAAACCTTTTTTGTGTTAACTTTAAGAAACTGTGTACTACTATTAGTCTATTAATTACTACAATTAGTGAAAGCAAACTTATTTAGTGAGTTTGATCAAAGTTTCTCAAATTTTTTTTTTTTTTTTAAGGAAATGATTTGAAAAAGATGGAAGTTTTGGTAAATACTGGCCAGAACCAAGTTTGTTCTGGCTGGAATGGAACTATTAAAAAAATCAAGGTTCGACCGGAACTTGGTTCTGGTACATCCCCTAATATTATATATATATATATAATATAACTATATTAATATATTATATATAATAATATATATGATATAATATATATATATATATTATATAATAATATAATATATATATATAGCGTCGGGCGGGGTGACATGGACCACTTTAGGTATAAAGTCTGTCTCCTGACTTTCCCCTAATGCACTTTTGGAATTTTTTTTTTTTTTTTAATTTCAAGGATATAGTAGGTAATAAGCACACAAAAATAATAATGTAATTCTTAATAATAAAAGTTTATTAAAGTTCCATTGCTCATTCAGCCTGAACCTTGAAGGGGTAGAATCGGACATCCGTGTAAATTCCTCTTACGTATAAATTCAAATTTTAAATTTTAATTTTTACTTAATTTAATAATTATTTATCATTTTAAAATTCGTAATAAGTAATAAAAATGTCAAATAATGATACATAAATAAGAATAAAAATAAGGTGGTCCCATTCACCCCTCTCTGCTCAAATTTGCACTTTGAATTCGTATTATTTATAAAAATTTCATTTTTTTTTAATTTTTACCTAATTAAGTAACTATTATTATTATTTAAATAATATACATAATAAAAATGTCAATAATTAATTCGTAAAATACGAAAAAACAATGGTGGTCCGAGTCACCCTTCCATCAATTTTTACGGCGGGTGAATCGGACCAGTTAGGCCCCATGATTTAGCCACTAATACTGTTTGGATCAAAATTTAACTTGCCAGTTAAAGTACCTATACGAGGTATCACTGAAAAAATAATTAAAATCCATCACAATTTTTCATTTTATAACGAAAGTGGTTAAAAAAAACTCACATTTTTCAAAGTGAAATTCTATTGAAGGGATTTTGAACCCTAATTTATAACATTTTTTTAAAAATATAAAACACTCTAGAATTAAAGATGATCTAAATAAATGTAGTACTACCGCGTGGCTATTAAATGAGGGGAAAAAATTTTTTTATTTATTTTTATTTTTAATTTTATTTATAGTGGACCGAATCACCCCACCTAAAGAGGCGGGGCCCGGTCACCCCGCCTGACGCTACTATTATTATTATATATATATATATATATAATATATATATATAATATATATATATAGATATATATATATATAAATATATATATAATTCAGTATTGCATGATAAACCCTTAGTTTCATTTTAAAAGTTTAAATTGCAATTATCAGAAAAATAGAAAAAGTGAGATTTTCCTCAAAATCTTCCAATGTTATATTCAATAGAGCCTATTATAAATAAAATGGTGTATGTGGCAATGGTGAGTAGCGGGTAATTTTGCATAAGAAAATTGCTGCTTCAGAGAAGCTGGTTAAATTGTCTATGATAATGAGCATTGTTTTCACGAATTCTCTTGGGGAAACTTTAAATGTTGCTATTGTATTTTTAGACAGGGTTGTGGAGTCGGAGTCGGGGAGTCGGTAATTTTGAAGAGGGGAGTCGGAGGTCGGTAATTGAAAAGGGTGGAGTTTAGGAGTCGGTAATTTTCAAGAGGTCGGAGTCGGAGTGGGGTCGGTAACTTTCAAGATAGTAGAGTTGGAGTCAGAAAATTTTGAACTGACCAAGTTGTGAATTGCGTTTCTGTGGGTGACTTCAATCACTTCATGCAAGTTCACTGACTTGCGACTTCCATATCTCAAAATGCAATGGCAAACTTCGAAGTTTTTTCAATTTGAATTATATTCTAATAAATTCAACCTTCAACCTTATACCATCTATAATTAGGATGCTGAAGAAATAAAAAAACTCCATGGTACGAAGAGAAATTTCTCTCTTTGACAATGATATTCTACTAGATGCTGTTTTTAAATTGTATCCTATCTACAGGGTAAGCCTAACCTGAAGGTACAACACCAAAAAGCTTAATCTACACTGCAATTTGGTCATTTGTATTAAAGGGTTGCAGGAAGTTCAAGAAGAAAAGAATGCATCTGAACATATTGTAAGTGATGAAACTACAGCTATCCCCAATACTACCTTCTTCAAGTCATTTTCAGAAAGCTCAGAAGAGGAGTATGAAAAAGCTTCTAGATATTGAAGAGCTTGTCGAAAGCGTCAATGCGTCTACCTCCAAGCAAGTTAGGTCGATAACCCCCCATTAAGACACACCGTCCGACCGCCTTGAACGGCTTTTTTCTGCTCTCGCCATATTAAATTCAGAACCTAAGAGGAAAAATTGATGGATGACCTGTCAAATGCTATTATATATATAAATATATATAATATATATATATATATATTAATATATATATATATATATATATATATATATATATATATATATATATATATATATATATATATATATATAAAAGTGAATTTCAAAAAAACTATTTCTCTAATCATAAAAGGTTCAAATATAAGTTCCAATTCTACAGGAAACAAAAGCCTAAACAGAACTGACTTTAATGAGTGTTCTCGTAGCTGCACCAATATAAACGAAGAAGTTATCAATCATTTTGTGGTTAAGAGATAAAATTAAGAAATTTTTATATGAAGAAAATGATATCTTAATTTTTATTTTCAAAATTACTATTAATGTTCATTACTATCAATGCTATATTTGCTTCAGGCTGAGCCCAATTTTCACCCCCTCCCTAAAAATGGGCATAAAATTATTAATTTTGAACAGGTTAGGTTATTGTGACCTTCATGCTGTGGCTCTTCTGACATTTTTTTTTTGTCTTCTTGCATTTTTTTTTTTTTTTTCTCAGAATTTTCAATTTTTTTCAAAACCTATGTTTTTGACATTGCTCCTTTCAACTTTTACAATTTATTTTCGAAATGACTTCAAATTGGAAATATTATATAGATGGGTCCATTACCTACAAAATGCACGAAATATTTTTTGATTTTTAAATTTGTGCTCCTAAGCAATGTCAAAATTCAAAAACCCACTTCATTTGGTTTTTAAAATGAAAAAGGCGTAACTTTCTTTCTGCTCATGCAATCTGGATGAAATTGTCAGAGCATATGCAGCCTTGGGAGATGCACCATTTTTATTTTGATATTTGTTTGTAGATCCAGTAGTTTTGTGATTGTTCTTGAAAAAAAATTTTCAACAAATTTTTCGGAAATTTTGAAATTTTAATTTTGAGTATACAAAACACAATTATCATAAGTATAAAGTATGAATTTTCATCTCAAATGAAACCAATGCTATAGTACTATATTTGCAATATAACTATATGCAGTTTCGGTAAATATCTAGATTTGAATCAGTATATATTTTCTGAAAAAATTTTCTAAGTTCAAAAAAATTTCTTAAGTTCAGAAAAGTTAAATTATGTTAAGCCTTTAAGAAAATTCTTTAGTGGCAAGCTTCTGGAATTAAGTTCAAGTGAATAGACCCTTAATAAAACATTAGAAACTGTTTTGGTGTGAAAAAAAATTACATTTTTAGTGCCAAAATAAAAACGGTCACCGGTGACCGGTCCAGACTTAAGAGTATATTTTAAATTTTTTGGCACTCTAGCAATAATTTGGCTATAATACTGTAAATTACTAACTAAAACATGCAAATTAGCTATAAATTAGGGATGTACCGATACCAGAAAAGAGGCCGATACCGATACCGATACTACATATAAAAATATTGAAAATATAAAAAACATAATATATATATCTAACTATATATATATATATATATATATATATATATATATATATATATATATATATATATATAAATATATATTTAAGATTATATATAATAATATATATATATATATATATATAAATATATATATATATATATTATAAAAATATATATAATATAATATATATAAACTATTATATATATATATATATATTATATAAATATATATATATAATATATATATATATATATTATATATATATATATATATATATATATATATATTTCTTTCTTCATATATATAAATATAATTAATTATACCGTATATAAATTCTTTTTCAAATATATAATTTAATATATATTATATATATATATATATTATATATATATATATAATATATATATATATATAATATAAAATATATATATATATATATATATATATATATATATAGAAGAGGCATAGGTAGAGAGAGGGTAAAACAAGAATAGACTAATGCTTATGATATTGAACAAAGCATGTGGTATTTTGTTGCCGAGGGAGGAGGCAAAGATGAACTTTGCATTTTTCGCAAATGACTGACATCTTGAGCTTTTTGCTAAGTTTGCAAGTTTTCCTCCCCTCTGTAAACAGTGGCCAGTGGGAAAGGTTGTCATGCCTAACAGATTGTGCGGGAGCATATTCTCTGTTTTGACCTCTGTTTTCTCGTTCTGCCATTGCTCTGGCCCCGGCTTTCGAAGGTCTTCCTTACGGGGTGCCACTACTCCTACAATTCATAAGCCCATGCGCTATGTCCGTTTTGAAATCGACTAGTGGCATGTTCTTTTTGAGGAGACCTTTGTTCACATGGAACCTCTGGTATAACAGCCAGGCATTGACAACGCTAAGGTCCAACAAATAATAAAAGAAACGAGTGTACCATTTTCTGGACTTTGAAGTTGATCCGGTATAACTCAAAGATCATATCCGCCAGATCAACTCCGCCCATGTACTTGTTGTATTCCTTTACAACAAATGACCTCTCGATATTAACATATCGGCACCTATCGTGTGGTTCAATACCAGCATAATTGGATAATAGGTGTACCGACTTGTTATCATACCAACGTATGGCAACACAATCAATACAACTCTATCAACCCAATCATCATAGCTTCCCCTTCCCTCTCTCTTCAGATCTTTTTCATCCTTGAATGTGATTCCTTTCAGTCGATTTGGGCGCACAGTTGATGCAAAGAGAATCCCCTTCTCCCTCAAAACACCTGCCAAATCCATGGACGAGAACCAGTTATCAAAAAATATCTTGTAATTCTTTATTGGGAACCAGCACAAAAGTATACTGTACTTCAGAATGTTATATAAATAACACACTTGTCTGTAAATATATGTACCATATATATACCGTCATCCGGGGGAAAAGGATTCATTTTTTAGGTTTTTTAAGAAAATAGTAAGTTGCCAAAATTCCATTTTTTATTTTTTTAACAAAAATAAATGATAAAATAAAACATTATTTCCATACCAATACTATGCTAAAATATGAAAAAGAAACTTGCATTACAAATATAGTTATTTTGAACTTTTACAAAAATAGATTGCAAAAATTTGTTGTGGGGTAAAAGGGTTCACATACATGGGTGAAATGGGTTCACTAACATTTAAATATACTTTGGCACATTTAAACCTTCGAACTCTTGACTTTTAAAATAAAAGGTTCCTTTATGTAATTCATGGTTAAGAATTTTTGAAATTTCATGTAATTGGACACAACTTATGTCCACAAAAATTTTGGGGGGGTTCACCATCTTATACTTAAATGCATTATCTCACATTTAAACCTTCAAAATATTTACTTTCAAAATAAAATGTACCTTTACAGAGGTCATGCTTAAGAATTTTATAATTTATAAAGAAATTTAGAAATTTCTAAATAAATTTAGAAATTTATAAATACCGGTAAATTTAAAAATTTATAAATAAATTTATAAATTTACAAAGAAATTTAGAAATTTATAAAGAAATTTATAAATTTATAAATTAAATTAAATTTAGAAATATAAATTTATAAATTAAATAAATTTATAAATAGCTATAATATTAAATTTAAAATAATATTAAATTTATAAATATAATAAAATGAAATGTTTGAAAAATAATGGTAATATTATTTATAGTTATGGTAAATTTACATATTTACTCAAAAATAATTGAAATAGCCTATTTAAATACAAAAAAATACATTTCTAATAGGTGAACCCTTTTACCCCACGTTTTAAACAAATATTTTTTTTAACACGTTCACTGCCACCATTATATAAATTTAGGGGACCCCAGGGGGCCAAAAAATTTTATTCTATAATTTGGTTGGTAAATATATAAGAAGTGGTATGGTATATAAATTTTCGCCAATAATTTGTAGTTTTGTTTTTATTCATATTTTTATATGAATTTCGACCCCTGTTTTTTGAGACGCCAGGGGCCATGTCACCCACATATGGATGACATACACCATAGGCCATGTCACCCATATTTGGGTGACACTTGACTGACAAGTCTATTCATTATTATTTTAGTAATTTTTAAGAAAATTATATATATATATATATATATATATATATATATATATATAGAGAAAATAAAAAAATAAAAAAAAAGAGAAAGTCAGGGAAATCAAATTCAAAATTTTAGTGTGAACCCTGGAAATGAGAATAGAAGAAAATGACACTCAACAAATCGATGATATTCCTGAAACAGAGCAAGAAGACCTGGAACCACCGCAATGGGGTGAATACCAAAATAGATCAAAATCATTCCCATTTACTGGTAATTCTGATCTACAAATAGACCTACAACCAAATATAGAGCCTATTGAATGTTTTCAATTATTCCTTGATGAACAAGTACTAGATCATTTGACGTACCAAACAAATTTATGTGCTCGTCAAATCATTGAAGCATCGACCAATCTTGCGCCTAATGCAAGTCTCCAGAAATGGATACCAACAACCGGAACAGAAATTAAAAAATTCCTGGGTTTTCTTCTTTGGATGGGATTAGTAAAAATGGGGACAATAGTAAATTATTAGAGTTCAAATATTTTATACAAAACTAGTATTCCGGGAAGTGTAGAGATAAGTAGAAACCGATTTGAACTATTGTTGAAATGCTTTCATTTTAGCAATAATGAAGAAACAGAAAAAGGGGACAGATTTGGAAAAATACAACCTCTTATAGAACTTCTAAAAGCAAAATTTCAGACTGTATTATCACCTGCAATCAATCTAGTCATCGATGAAACCTTAGTCCCATGGAGAGGCAGATTAATTTTCCGACAATACATCCCCAACAAAGCCCTTTGTACCCATGAAGGTTACACATATAACCTTCAAATTTGTACCCATGAAGGTTACACATATAACCTTCAAATTTATTCAGGGAAAAGCTTGACCGGGGTTCGAGAAGTCGGTCTTGCCACAAATGTTTGCAAATCCCTTATGACAGGACTTTTTGATCAAGGAAGAACATTGTACGTCGACAATTTCTATACAAGCTACGAGATGGCTCAATTATTTCTAAAAAGGAATACACATGTAGTGGGAACATTGCGTGCAAATAAAAAATTTATGCCAAAACAAGTTATGGAAGCAAATTTGAAAAAAGGTGAAATGATAGCAAGAGAA
>JABUQX010066807.1:0-17500 GCA_015478945.1 Trachelipus rathkii | reverse complement strand
ACTTAGAAAATTTTTTCAGAAAATATACACTGATTCAAATCTAGATATTTACCCAATATTTCACTTTTCCAAAAAAATGTTTTTTTTTTGAAAAAGTGATATTTATTTTTTTTACTTATCCCATCAACATCAAATTTTCGGAGCTTATATAGTCGGGTGGGATGCATCTTTTTTACTTAGATAATTTTTTGTATACTCAAAAGAAAAAATTAAAATTTTCCCAAATATTTATTACATATGCTCTGAAATTTCATCTAGATTTGTTTTTAATCAAAAAGTTATCGGCAATTTTTCATTTAAAAACCAAAAAAAGTGGATTTTGAATTTTGACATTGCAAAGCACAAATTTTAAAAAATCCAAAAAACTATTTCGTGCATTTTGAAGGTAATGGACCCATCTATGCATATTTCAAATTTGAAGTCATTTCATAAAAATTGTAGAAGTTGAAGCCAAAAAAAATGTCAAAACATAGGTTTGGAGAAAATGAAAATTCCGAAAGAAGGACTACAGACACAGAAAAACACTTCGAAAACGACGTTTAAGAGTTCAGAAAAGCTACAGTTTGCTTCTTTTCCCATCAAAATTTGCGGCGCAAAAATTAAGAATTTTATGTCCATCTTGGCGAGTGAAATTGGGCCTCAGCCCAAACAAATAAATTGGACCCTGCCCTTTATTGACAGTCCCAATATATATATATTATATATATAATATATATATATATATTATTATATATAAATATATATATATATATATATATATATATATATATATATATATATATATATATATATATATATATTTATATAAAAATTCTGGTTACGGCACTTTATATATATTATATATATATATATATATATATAATATATATATATTATATATATATATATATATATATATATATATTAATAATAATAATATATATATATATATATAATATACTATATAAAAATCATCTCATCACCCACTTGCTCTCCTCCAAGACTGGGGTAAGGTGCTCAACATGCACTGGAAACAGGAAAAGTAGTAGCAAGAATATGACGAAATCGAAAAGAAAGCCCCAGTCTTTCCGCCCCTTTATACCTTTTAGTAGAGACTCGTCGCAGTCAGAAAATCCATTAGAGCTTCAAAGGACCCTGACGGACCCTCACCATGCATCTCGCCAATGTAGGGTTCCTCCCTTGGCCCAGGTGGGCTACAAACATACCTCCTCACAAAACCCGCCCATTCACTTCTATTGGCCTATCTCTATCTTTCACGGCCTAAACTTACATTTTCTCAATTTCGACACTTCCCTACTGTCTCAATAAGCCTTTCTTCGATTCTCCCAGTCGGTCGATTCCCAGCACAAACACCACTAACATCTGCTTAACAACCGACTATCATCCATCCTTTCCATTTGACCAACATCTCAACATACTTTCATTATATTCTCTCATTTACCTTTCTTCACACCACACAACTCCGAAATGCGTCATTCCTTATTTTGCCAATTCTTCTCACACCTAACAGGCCCCTAAGATTGTCCATCTGAACATATTGTACTTTAGATCTATACTTCTTATTCCAGACCATAGTCTCACTACAATACATTTAGCAAGAAGCACAAAAACCCTCATAAATATATATATATATATATATATAATATATATATATATATAATATATATATATATATATATATATATATATATATATATATATAATAATAATATATATATATAATATTAATTATATATTATATTATATTTATAACTTTTCATATATATAACTTTCCAGAGGGTGGAGTCGGAGTCGGTAATTTTCAAAAGGGTGGAGTCGGAGTCGGGGTAATTTGAAGAGGTGGAGTCGGAGTCGGAAATTTTTGAAACCGACTCCACAACCCTGTTTTTAGACACAGAAAAATGCTCTAAATTGAAGTTTTGGAAGCATCGCCAGTTGATTCCTTTTATTTTTTATTTCATAATAGATTGGATGAAAATTATTGAAATGATCTTCCAAATTTCACTTTCGCAAATTTTCTTAAAATTTCCTTCAGAAGTCAAAACCTTCCCTGAAGTTCTTGCTTAGCTCATTTTTCACTGTGCCATGTAACCAGATGATCGTTACATTGTTAAACATAACTAATAATGCCATAAAATGTTTATTAATACAAGTTATTAGTTCAATAATAATAAATAAATAAAATGATTTTTTTTTTTTTTTTTTTTTTTTTTTTTTGTAACTTTTGTAAAACTATCTCTTAAATATAAATCACCTGAATCTGGAACTCCATATATTATGTGGGGTTACATATAATAGGATACATTTGCCCACCAGAGATATTGAGCTCTAAATTTGGCAAAAAAAAAAACCATGTAGAAAAAAATTGGTGTAAGATTTAAAGTTTATTTAAAAAAAAAAAAAATTAAACCATTGTTATAACTGTAACTTCTTACAAACCTTAATTAAATTGCCTTCTTCATCCTCCACCCCCAAGATGACATTTTCAGCAATTTTGTTACTTATGCTGAAGGAATACCGTTTTAAAAAGCAAAGTTTAATTATCAGAATTATTCCTTGCAATGTACTTAACAATATTTGAGAATTTTTCCAAGGAATTATTAGAGTTGAGATAATGAAGTAAAAGCAAACCCTTATTATTAATGGAAAAAAAAAAAATACCTATCGAAAGATACAAAAATGGCCACCCAGTTGAAATTAATGTGAATTAAAAATATTGACTTTTGAACTGCCAATGTATATATAAGAGTTAACAGTATTGAAAATATACTGTCAAATGGGATAAGTGATAAAAATGTGTGAAATTTTCACCTTTAAAATGAAATTAAAAATCAGTATTACAAAATGCAGTTTTATTATACAAGTACATTGAAATGTAATACAATGTGTTAATATTTTAAAAACAAATTCCTAAAAATTAAGATTTTGCAAAATTTCTGTAGGGTAAATGTGATAGCTAATTGTTTAAATTTCAAGTTGTGTTATATAATAGTTTAATATAAGTATAATGCATTATATGAAAAACAAATTTCTTTATTTTTTTTTTTTTTTTTTTTTTTATTTTATTTTTTTTTTTTTTTAAACTTGTGGTATCAAAATGATTATGGGGGTAAAAGTGATAATGATGCTGGAGTAAAAGTTAACTATATTTCAAATTGTGTTTAGAATTTTGAATAAACTTTATTCAACATATTTAAAAAAATAAAAGTAGATTAAACTCCCAACCACACATCCTGATTATACAGCAGGCTTTTTGTCTATAATTTTTAAAAGTAGAGGCACCAAAAAATGGCAATGGTTTAAAACTGATATTGACTCTGGGGTAAAAGTTATAAATGCTTATCAGTAATCATATTTCTGATTCACTTATTTTGCAGCAATTATGCAAATGTTTATGTACTTAATATATTTTTAAAATAACTTCATATTAAGCATTTTACAGTAAAATATGTAAAAAATTTATAAAAACATTATCAGTTTTATCTGACTTACTAAAATATTTTCTTAACTAAATTTATTTGTTGATATAAGTAGTTATTTCCAGAGGTTTATAGAAGATATTGCTTTTAAAGGACTTTTGCAAAATTCTTTTTCACTATATAAAATTTTTATAAAAATGGCACAAGTTTCAGCTAAAAATTGGGATTATTTTTTTTATTAATACAAATTTTTTAATTTAATTTTAATTAAACATATAGTCTAGACCAGTTCTTCCCAACCGTTTTCCTCCTGTACACCTTAATTAGGCTTTCCATGTATTAATACCTCCTTTTCTCATAACCCAACAACCCCACCCATCTCTTCATGCAAAATAAAATGTTTTTGTTAGGTAGTAATGTTCTTAGGGTTAGCTAAATAATCAAAAGACAAATCAGGAGCAAAAATCTTTTAATCCAATGTATTCCAGGAAGGATAAAAACCCTAAAAAATATATAGAGCTAATTAATGTAAAATATTCAGTAATAGTGTAATTAAAAAAAAATCTAATTTTGTAAAAGTAATCAGTTTTGATATGGTTATGAAACTACGCTGCCACATGTTAATTAAAAAATTGCAACAATTATGATATATTTACAGGCAACATTATTCAGTGTTTCCATATATTTCTTCTTTTTACATACAAAAAAACAGTAAGGTTATGATTTTTGTTATGTATGCACAGAAAAACTAGTGTATACTTAATTAACAAAACTTATTATAATCTAAACTTAATGGATCCTAAACCAAATTTAAACAAAAGAAAATTTGGTAGATTTAATATATTTATATATGAGAGATTTGGCAGCACTTTTTTTAGTCATTTACATGGGGACAAAAGATAGATATTAAAAAAAAATTATCAAAAAAAAATATAGATATTTCATCTAACTGCCAATTTCAATATTACCAAATAATCTTTCATTGTTTGGTTAATTGATTTGATGTACAGACAAATCAACATTTATGCTTTCCTAATTCACTCTAATTCTTTCTTTATAATTTATTTTATCTTTATCATTTAATATTTATTCTTTGTTTAAGCAATTTATGAATTATTTATAATTATGAATTTCATTGATTAATTTTCTATTTTACTTGCCATTCATTCCCCCTTTCATTCTAAATTATTTTATTTACCTGTTATGTTTTATTAGCTTATATCTCTCTTTAACACAATTGGTTAGGATTCTAAAGTATTATTATTGGTTTAGAATGATTATTATATATATATATATATATATATATATATATATATATACTATATATATATATATATATATATATATATATATATATGCTATTATGTTATATAAATATATGTAATATATGTAATAATAATATAATAATAACAACATATGTAACAATAATAATAACAATAGCCAAACAAATACCAATAATATAATAATAATAATTTATAGTTTTGGGAATAACTTTAATAATTCTTCTTCAATTCTTGTTATACTATTGTAGATATGTAATAAGAACAATATGTACCAATAATAATATATGTATATAATAATAATATAAACTTTCTTTATATATATTAATAATAATAATAATAATAATAATATATATATATATAAAAATAATAATAATATGTAATAATAATAATAATATAATATATATATATATATATATAATATATAATATATATATAACTAATATTCTTCTTCTTTCCTTAATAATATAATAATAATAATAGTATATATAATATAATAATATAACATAATATAATATATATATAATATATATATATATATAACATCTCAGATCTGCAATTGAAAAAGTTATAGCATCATTAAAATTTTCTAAACAATAAAAAATGGACAAACAAAAAGCAGTTTCTAGGTTGATACAAGTACTTGAAATGTAATACAATGTGTTAATATTTTAAAAACAAATTCCTAAAAATTAAGATTTTGCAAAATTTCTGTAGGGTAAATGTGATAGCTAATTGTTTAAATTTCAAGTTCCGGGATATGCTTACCCCATTTGAGAGGAAGTGCTCGTCTAGACTATTAACTAAATATATTCTAAAATAAGTTAAATTATTTATATTATTTATATTTGAAGACAAAAAAAAGCCTAATTGAGCAAGGCTTTGTAATAGTCTTTATCACTTTTCTCCCCAGGTTATCATTTTTACATCATTTGATGGTAAATTATTTTGAAAGTGGTCTAGTAAGTATCCAGTGTAGAAGATATTTTGGATGACCCATTTATTTAAATAATAATTTTAGTATTATATTACACGTAAAAGAAAGTTATGCATATTTATTTCATTTTTAATTTGTAATTTGTGTGCTGTTTTAAATTTTTAATATGAATTTATATTTTGGCAACATTTTAGCAGTTTGTATATTTACTATTTAGCATGTATATCATATAAATAAATGAATTTTCTAAGAATTAAAACTGCTCTATAGGCTGCACTTTCTAAGCTACTTTGATAGTCAATAAATATCTCATTTACTGAAGGCTGTTATGTAGTACAAGGCTAAGAAAATTAAAACGTTTTATTAAAATTTAATCTTCCTGTATTTTTTTTCTAGTTATAAGGCCTTAACAGCCCTTTCATATGCATATTAAGTTATTGATATTTTTTATATACAATATTCTTGTAAATGGATGATGGTATTTATGTTGTAGCTTTTAATATTTTGAAGGCCACTATAAAAATGTCAAATACTTGTTTGGATGTTGGGTAAAAAACAACTACTGGATAATAGGTGAAATTTAGTAAATATATTTTTTAAGGTAAAATTAATTTTTTTCATTTTTTTTTTTAATTAAATCATTTACAGTATACAAGTAATTCACAAACAATAGTTGAGAAAAAAAATTTATTATTTACAGATGACATCAATTTTAATCTAAAATAGAAGTATAAATACCAGTTTATATATTTCAATATATTCATATTTATGGATGTACATGCATATAGGTATCTTAGATGCATGTTTATTGAAATATGGGGTGGTGTTCACATTTCCCACTATGCTGTCCTTTTCCTCCATGTGTAATTTCAAAACCCCTCTTTTTATTTTAAATGGTTAAAAATGTTTTTAATTACGCATATAAAGTTTTTTTTTTTTTTTTTTTACACAAGATTGGTTTTCCTTATATTTTCATAAAATTATTCTAAAATTATTTTATAAAATTATTGAATTTCAATTTGCCATACCAATTTGAATTAGAAAAATGCACAAAATTTTTACCCAGGAAATATATATATATTATATATATATATATATATATATATATATATATATATATATAACCAACAACATATATATACTGATATATATATATATTGGAAATAGTGGCAAAGGCTTACACAATATTCACCAGAGTTGAGTAACTTAATTCCCCAATAAAGCCAAATCAGTGGTTGAGATGTTTTGCGATACACTTCATTTGAAAGTAAGTTGAAGTTGTGTAAATTAAAGGTGGAAGCGTTCGAGACTATCAGTGCAGCACATGCAAAGAATGAGCATAACAGTTAAAGCTTGGGACAAGAGACAAGCCCTAGACTCCATCCTTTCAAGAAGGGGGAGGGTTTTAGGAGTGGAGTGACTTTGCACAAGGATGACTTAACACAACACCCCTGTAAAGATCAAAAGCAACTTGTGCAGTGTGAAGGAATTCTGAAGGCACTTTAGAACATATAACTATTTAGGAGCTGCTTTAGTGATTAACAAATATGAGCTTTCCAAGAAGAGTGAAAAGTGAAATTGTGAATATTATGGACAGAGAAGCTTTTTGATTTGCGTGTTTTCGAAGATGGTTATAGTTTGGAATAGGGATGTACTGATAGTATCGGTATCAGCAGTATCGGCCATTTTGGGTGGTATCAGTATCGGTTAAACTATGGCTGATATAACGCCCTTTGGTTTGAAATTAGCAGAAAACTTGCAGATTCAATGATAAATCTAGTTTCGAAACACCAAAGGTTCTGATAGGAATTCCTTGAGATGGCTGACACAAAGTGTCATATCCAAACGGTGAACCACTTCGAGTGCATTTAAACTAGCACTTAATAGAGGGCTTGCTCATGACAAAAAGATTCATTGAAGTGGAAGCCGCTTATCAGCAACCCCTGGCAACAGCATGATAGTGATGATGGTGGCTTTTCAGCAAATTTTTTTACTTCCCTTTTCAAAAAAGGGTCAAAAAGTTGTGTTTTGGATAGCGATTCACAATTATATTTTCAAGAACTAGCAATTACATTGGTTTGCTTGGTAAATGCTACTTCAAATTTGTGATATTTTCATGTTTCATGTAAAAATTCGAAGCAAACTGTCTTCTCTAAAGGAGTGCCTTCATTATTTTTGTCTGTATTTCTGCTCTAAGGTTAAGAATAATACTTATATTATACTTATAAATCACAAATTTTAATGCCCTCGTAAAAGTTTTTAAACTAACAATACTCATTTGCAGCTGAGTGTCTTTTATTTATTTTTATTATCATACAAATAGTGACATTTTCTTGTTTCCTTTTTCAGGCACGAATAGTTTCTTCCACTTGCAAAATCTGAAAATTCAGAACCATAGCTAGTAAAAAGAAGACAAGACTGGCAACTTCCCCTCACATGAGTAACTTCAGTGGAACTGGTTGAGAAATGCTGCCTTCTAAACCCCCAACTCTACGTGATGTTCTGAAATATGGGTTTCTGCTAAGAGAGCAGAGTAGAGGGAATGTCAGAAATTACCCAGCAACCACTCTTGTAAGGATATTTACTATTTATCAAAAGTGATTGAAAAGTGGGAGCTAGCAAACAGTTGTTTGTGGTGCTAATTTTTCGAGAGTCACACTCCTGAAGAAGATAGAAGATAACTGGGAAAAAGGCCAAAAACATATCACTTGGCAGAGGAAAACTGGAATTGAAAGAGGCTTTCATAGCAAGGTTAGACAAGCTCTTTGACATCCTCAAATGCAAATGTGAGATTAAGTTATGTTCAGAATTTGATGGTCCATGTCCAGGTGGTGCTGACTGTAAATATGAAGTGCACATCTCCTGCTCTTGTTCTAAGGATATGAAAGATCCCCTGTCAAAGAACTAGTGTTTATTATTAGTATTCAAAGGGAGAAGGTTGAATCTGTTGGACATCATCAAATAGTATTGCCAGATTAGACCTTTATGCTCGTTGTGGTAAAGATTTCTATATGCAGAAAAAGTCATTGTACAGCAAGCAGTATTTTCACCAGCAGGGGTGAAAGCCATGTTGTTTGGTCAATCAGGGTCTTTATAAATTCAATATGATGTTTGAGTATCACCACCATACTCAAGAATAAGTCAAGTATAATACACATTTATTTGCAATATGCATTTATTAAGTCTTAGGCAAATCGTCAGTCATTGATGCCACTGTTTTCGTGCAGTTAGTCTGAAGGTGACAGGAGACTTGTAGTTGATCACAAAGTAAAAGAGGACAAGAAAAAGGAGTGGCAAAATTACCCAGGCAGATTTCATGCTCGATGCCCGGATAGGAAATATTGAATGTATCTTCTTTGATGGACGCAAAGATTCCACTAAGGTTCTGTTACAAGAAGATAACTCAAGTCATCAGTTTCCAAGTATTGTGAGAGAAGAACTTACACTGTTTCCAGTGAGTCAGGTGGAAGGTATCTTTGCCATTTACTCGAGAAAGACTTAACGAAAAGGGAACCTGCTGAAGTTATTGCTAACCATCTTGTGGATTTCTTAAAGAAAAACAATATTGATAAAAGTTTGCAGGCTATTGGTGGTGACTCAAAGAATGTTAACACTGGTTGGGAAGGAGAAGTCATGCATTGGGTTGCGGCAAAGCTGAATCGTAAACTCATCTGGCTGGTTTGTGCTCTTCATCATACTAATGAGCTACCTTTGCAGCACTTGATCACAGAGTTGGATAGGAAAACTTTGTCTAACAACAAGTAGAGTAAGCCGTCAGCTTGTGCGATACTGTAACAGAACTGGAAATCAATCCCTCATTTACCAGAATATCCTTTCCAGAGCCTTTGGTTCCAATGAGTGACACTGTTGTCAAAGATCTCTCTACAGATCGAAGGCTTATGGTTACAGGATAACCCAGGCCATAAGGTCAAACTAATCTGGCATTATTAGAAATTGGTCTGTAAAAGCCACTCTCGGTGGTTAACAACTGCAAATAGGATTTATCGCATATGGGGTTTCAAAACATGGCCTTAAAGGCAACAAGTTGAAGACGTTACAACTGCTTGTAGAATACATTGTTAGCGTTTACTATCCCTGCTGGTTTACAATCAAATTGGGATTCTCTTGGGTGGAAGGACCTCGCTACATTCTTTATCAATTGAAGCTCCTAAAATCTCAGAAGTAGATATTTTTTTTGCCAACAATCCAACGTTCATCGTGGTTCGCATTTAGTGAAATGGTGCTTCAGACACTTTTATCCTCGGAAGACCAAGAAGAAAGGAATTGAATTAAGGAATGAAGATGATGATGCACCAGGAAACCAATCTGTTCGGCCTAGGAAAGCACCTGCAGTAAATCCAAATGTAACTTCCCTTTTGGAACTGATAGACTGGTCAGAAAATGTAGATGAACCTCCATTTACTTGTAAACTCAAAATATCAGAAATAAAAAAATTTGTTGAGCCAATGCAAGTTCCAAAGTGGCCATGTCTAGGAATGAATCGAAGCAAGATTTGGTGAATAATGTTGGTTGAAGCTTTTTTACAAAAATGTTTTCAGTGTTTGATAATAGAGACAAAATATAAATAAAATTGTTTGAGTTCATTAAACCACTTTTTGAGCAAATTTTCTTGTTCATATTAAGTTATCCCCTTTTTTTCTGAAATTTCAATATACATTATAATCAAGCGCAAATTTACCAAGGTAAGTGTTTATGAATAAGGAAAATCCTTTTAAATTAGGATATTACACATCAAAAGGCAAATTTTTGGACCCCTTTCACAAAAAAACATGAATTTTTATTTTTGCCCTCCAAATTGACACGTCCTAATATGTTAGACTTTGATAAGTTCATGGCCGAAATTGCATTGACATCTCATTCACCTTCAAAGGAATCACACCAAGGAACCTCTTCGAAAAAACTGAAGAGACAGTCATCAAGGAGCAAAGATAATTCAAATTTGAAATCTGTGAAAGAGGAGATGAGGTTCTACGAAAACATGAAGATGCTGCCTACAGAAGAGAATCCTTTCATGTGGTGGCATGAAAATGGGCCAAGGTTTCCATTATTATCAGTGCTTGCAAGCAAATATTTATCAGCCCCTCCCTCATCAGTCGAGAGCGGGCGTATTTTTGGTGTAGGTGGGAATGTAAGCATCCCAAAGAGGAACAGGCTCTCGCCAGACACTAGTGAAAGCTTAATGCTTTTGCATCACAATTTGAGAATTTTTGAATTTAAGTATTGAATAATATCTATCTTTATCTTAAAGGAGTATATTATTATTATGTCATGTTTGAATAATAGCGTTTTTTTATTTTGTCTTTTCAGCTGATTAATTGAGGTCTCTTTTTTTTTCATTATTTTTATTCTTTATATTGTAGCTAGTTAAAGAATCTTCTTGGAAATTGTAATCATGTTAAAACATAAAAGCTAGTAGCTAAACTTTGTTAATACTTACTGGAAAATGGAAATGGAATATTTTTTGAATAAAAAAAAAAAAAAAAAAAAAAAAGTTATTAATATTATATTTGCATTTATTATTCCTTAAAGATACTATTTTAATTTATAAAATAAATAAATTTTAAATATACTTGGGCACAACCAAATATGAAACAAATGACTAAGTAAGTATTGGTTGTACAAGGAATGCAATCTTGAGTTGCCTAGCAGTACACAATTGTTCTACCTTATTACTGTGTATTTATTATATTAAAATATCAGTATCGGCACCTAAAAAAATAGAGTATCGGTATCGGCCTCTTTTCTGGTATCGGTACATCCCTAGTTTGGAACATTCACATAGAATAGATAGATGGAGTAACTGAGGTTTTGAGGTATTCAAAATTACCACATTCTCTTTGCCCCAATTAGAAATATTAGAAAGTTGAGAAGGCAGTTGCTCCAAGACCACCTTCTTATCATAACGTATTTGCAGAAATTGAATACTTTTCATAATGAAAAATAAAGAGTAATGAAGGGTAGAGTCATTGGAATAAGAATGGGTAGGCGAAGAAGGGATAGGATAGAATTTTTTGATGATAACACTATTGAAGTATTTAAATGATGTATGGTGACCCTTTACAACAATCGAGAGCTTTACAAAATTCATCCCTGTGATCTGAGATAAGGTATTCCAAATTTTTTTCTTAAGAATAGATTCAAATACCTTTGGAAGAGAACAGGTTAAAAAGATGATGATAGAGGATTAAGCTGAAAAGGAGTTTTCACACCCACAAGAGTGAAACTTTAGGACTATACATCTTAGTATTAATGCCAGCCTTATCTTGACAAAAAATTACAATGTTAAACATAGTAATGAGTTGGATGGGGGAAGAGTAGAGCAATAGTTGTGTTGTCATAAAATGAAATTAGATGTACTTTTTTTTTTTTTTTTTTTTTTTTTAAGTGCCAGAAAGAATGAGAAGAAGAGCAGCCAGAATGATTATTGTATTTTCTGTAGAATAGTGTTTTTGGTTACACACAAAGTTTGTCTGACTGGTTATGAAATACAAGAAGCACGAGTTTTTGGAGTTATTTAAATTATTAGTCTTGTTTTTTTTGTTAGGCAATCAGCATTGCATATTTTTTACCCAACTTCATAGATCCTATCTTTTTCAGTTTTTTAGATTATGTATCGGCTCAACTAGGCAAATTTTAAGTGAGTAATCTTGCATTCTCGCCTCACACTTGACCAGTGGTTGACAACCTTTTCTAACTTTATTTTAATTGCCAGGGGAGTATTCAAAATTAAATATATTTTAAGCCAGAAATTTTATACCCTTAAATATATTTAATTTAAATTGGTTGTATCTAAATAGTTATCATGAAATTATTTTTCTTTTCTATTCATTTAAAATGTTTTTTTACTATTGAAAAAGCAAAAAAGGGTTGGTGATGAATGTTACTAAACTCTTATAAATATTTAATTTAGAGGTTTTTATTTTTAGTAATTAGAAATATTATTTTTTTTCATTTTATTACCAATCTAAAATGATGTATTTATATTTATGGAAGTCATATGAAAATAATTTAAAAGATAGATACATACATAGGTTACAAAGCATTAACAGAATGAGCATTGGTGTTGGGTAATTCTTAAGTAGAAAGTAAAGGCATCACAGGACATGGGTGGCAAAAAGTTCCTGCCATTTTTGGTAACTACTTACATTTCTACCCACTCTGATTTTAACTTGTGTATCCTAACCGTAAAATCAACATCAACAGACACCTATAGTACTTGTAACCAATTTTGCAGGAGTTGAGTATTATTGAAGTTAAAGGTGGAATTTATTATTTTATCCTTTACTGTATTAAATAAACTGTATTGAGGAAAGTTGCAATTTAGTCATGTGTTTTATTTGAATGGACCATGAATCGTTTGAATATTACTAATGCAAAATATTCAACTCGTATCAATGTATCTCAAATATTTTGATATAAAATATATAGGTTTGCATAATTGCTCATTGCCTATAGCGTTCTCATTTTAGAATGATATTTTAAGTAAGGAAATAATAAAAATTAAATATTTTTAGAGTACTCATCTATCACCAAAGTTATAGTTGTTATGATTGTTGAATTAAAATATTTTAGCTATGAACTTTATAAATTTTACGAAACTTACATATACAAGTATAAAACTTAGAACTTTAGTTTGACATTTTTGTATCGTTTAAATAATATTTGGCCAGGCAAGACACCTTATTATCTCCTCCACTTAGCACAGCACCACATATGCTTTCCCATTGCCATATTGTCATTACTCAATGAATCATTACTTTTAGTGTTTCACTGTCTATGAACTGTCTCTGCTACATCGCTTTAAAGCAGGTTCTGGTTCATTTTAACTGGAATCATATATATATATATATATATATATATATATATATATATATATATATATATATATATATATATATATATATATATATATATATATATATATATATATATATATATATATATATATATATATATATATATATATATATATATATATATATATTAGGGATGTACCAGAACCAGAATTTTTTGGTTCCGGCCGGAACTGGAACTTATGGACTTCCTCTACACCTTACGTATTCTACTGAAAACTTGTCTAATTAACAAGTGGAGTCTCTCTAGAAGTATCTGACATCTTGTCATATCCATATTGTGAGCTCTTAGTTCTGTAAGCCAAAATTTGGATAAGCGGATCAGTAAATTTATTAAGTAAAATAGAAATATACTATATAAAGTTCTACAGGTCTTCAAAGTTTAAAAATCGGGAAATGATATCGTTTGAGGAAAAAATGATAGATTTCTGCTCTAGTTTGTAACGCATATTGTCGATAGTTAGATTATCGTTTTTATCATTTGTGCTTACGCTTGAAAAGAAATGCTTATCCAGTTTTAGCACGAATATCGTTCATAAACAAACGTGATTTCTCATAAAAGTCACTTTTGTTTACAAACAAATGGAATCAGCTGTTGTGATGGAGCACGTGGTTTTGGAAACATAAAAAAAATAACATATTACAAATAATTCAACTATTGTGATGGAGTTTGTCCATTTTGAAGAAATTAGATTTAAAACTAATTTTATTGAAGGAAACATCAATTCAAACGGACCTACAATACTGCCATCTTGTTGGTTTACATTTTTTTCGTAAGAACTTGCTAAATTCGGCAAGCACGGGAAATAATAACCTTACAGAATTAAGGAAATTCCTTACGTTTGGCGAGTATTTTATAAGCTTTTGCGCTAAGCTTGACAAAAATGAACGCAAACTTTAGCATTTCTTAAGTTTTATAAGCACAAATGCAAAAACGAAAAAGCTTAAAGAAATAACATCTCGGGCGTGTATAAAAACCCACAGGCTCTCTCTCTCTCTCTCTCTCTCTCTCTCTCTCTCTCTCTCTCTCTCTCTCTCTCTCTCTCTCTCTCTCTCTCTCTCTCTCTCTCTCTCTCTCTCTCTCTCTCTCTCTCTCTCTCTCTCTCTCTCTCTCTCTCTCTCTCTCTCTCTCTCTCTCTCTCTCTCTCTCTCTCTCTCTCTCTCTCTCTCTCTCTCTCTCTCTCTCTCTCTCTCTCTCTCTCTCTCTCTCTCTCTCTCTCTCTCTCTCTCTCTCTCTCTCTCTCTCTCTCTCTCTCTCTCTCTCTCTCTCTCTCTCTCTCTCTCTCTCTCTCTCTCTCTCTCTCTCTCTCTCTCTCTCTCTCTCTCTCTCTCTCTCTCTCTCTCTCTCTCTCTCTCTCTCTCTCTCTCTCTCTCTCTCTCTCTCTCTCTCTCTCTCTTTCCTCTATCTTTCTCTGTCTTCCTCTCTCTCTTTCTCTCTCTCTCTCTCTCTCTCTCTCTCTCTCTCTCTCTCTCTCTCTCTCTCTCTCTCTCTCTCTCTCTCTCTCTCTCTCTCTCTCTCTCTCTCTCTCTCTCTCTCTCTCTCTCTCTCTCTCTCTCTCTCTCTCTCTCTCTCTCTCTCTCTCTCTCTCTCTCTCTCTCTCTCTCTCTCTCTCTCTCTCTCTCTCTCTCTCTCTCTCTCTCTCTCTCTCTCTCTCTCTCTCTCTCTCTCTCTCTCTCTCTCTCTCTCTCTCTCTCTCTCTCTCTCTCTCTCTCTCTCTCTCTCTCTCTCTCTCTCTCTCTCTCTCTCTCTCTCTCTCTCTCTCTCTCTCTCTCTCTCTCTCTCTCTCTCTCTCTCTCTCTCTCTCTCTCTCTCTCTCTCTCTCTCTCTCTCTCTCTCTCTCTCTCTCTCTCTCTCTCTCTCTCTCTCTCTCTCCTCTCTCTCTCTCTCTCTCTCTCTCTCTCTCTCACAACATACACACACACTTAAAAAAAGCTGATAAAAACTTGCCTTTTATCTTACGGAAAAATTTTGTGATGAACCTCTCTTGTGTTAACTTTAAGAAACTGTGTACTATTAGTCTATTAATTTTATAATTTGTTAAAGCAAACTTATTTAGTTGAGTTTGATCAAAGGTGATAAAATTTAATTTTTTTTTCCTTCAAGAAAGACATTTGAAAAAGTGGAAAGTTCGGTAAATACTGCCAAAACTTTTTAAAAATCAAGGTTCTGGCCGCAACCTAGGTTCCGGTAAATCCCTAGTACATCTATGTTTTTACAAATAGATTGTATGTATATATATATATATATATATATATATATATGTATATATATATATATATATAATAACTATAAAAATATACTTTAACTAAACTATTTATATATATATATAAATTATGTATAATATATATATATATATATATATATATATATATATATATATATATATATATATATATATATATATATATATATATATATATATATATATATATATATATATATATATATAACTTAATAATAATAATAACAACATATATATATATATATATATATATATATACACTCACTGCTATATATATATATATATATATTATATATATATATATAGAAGTGGGCATCATTACTTAAAAAAGTAATTCGGTAACCATCACTGTTACTCAGAAAAAGTAATTCAGTTATCGTTATTCCATTTCTTTGAAAGGAAAAGTAACGAGTGCTGTTACTCTGTTACTTTTAACTTTTGACTACAACATTAATTTACTGGTTTGTGTATATTAAATTTTCAACATATTAAAAATCATACCCTCGTGTAAGACCCTAGCCTACTCAAGACTTAGCCCCTTTACATCCACTAGCCACCCTCCTGCCATTCACAACTTTCCCACTACACTGCATCATCAGTTCCCTTTTCATCCAATATGTATCCTAAATATTTAAACTCGGACACATGTTCCAGCTGCCCATCATCTGACAACTTCACACTGAGTCCTGTCCTCACTCACACCCATAACCTTACTCTTATCTACACTTACTTTCAAACCCCTCTTTTTATATACCCTGCCAAATCTCTACCAATCCTCTCAAATTCTCTTCAGATTCTCCACACAAACCAAATCATCTGCATATAATAGGTAGGGCACCCTCCACTCTTCCATTCTCCATCATTCTAACACTATCCCCTCTCACCCCCACCTCTAATTCTTTCATAACCCCATCCATATGCAAATTGAATAACCATGGAGACTTAACACATCCCTGCCACATTCTGCTACTAATATTAAACCAAGCACTTTCAACTCCATTTATTCTTACACACGCTTCACTATCGTCATACATACTTTTGATTCCATTCAGAAGCTCACCACCAACACCATATATCATTAACACCTGCCATTGAGCTTTCCTATTAATCCTATCATACGCCTGTTGCAAATCCATAAAACCTAAATACAATTTATTCTTCCTCATTTTCTCAATCTGATTCAATGTAAAGATTTGACACACACATCCTCTACCTCTTCTAAATGCACCTTGTTCTTTACAATCAGTCCTTCAGTCACTCGATGCACTCTTTCGACCAAAATACCAGCATATATCTTCCCTACAACACTCAATAAACTAATTCCCCTATAATTTCTACAGTTACCCTTATCCCCTTACCCTTATATAATGGTACTATTACTGCTCTCCTCCAATCCCTCGGAACTATACCCTCCATAAACGTTTTGTTACACAACTTTCTAATCCAATCAATCATCATCTCGCCTCTGTTCTTGGTCATTTCACCAGTAATTTCATCTATACCTGCAGATTTACCATTCTTCAACTTTCTCACTCTACCCATTACCTCCTCCTTACTAATGACTTCATCCCCAAAATACTTGTTTTTTCTTGCACCATCAAACCCACACACATTCACCATCACCTCCTCATTACTGCCAATGTGATACAGATTTTCGAAGTGTTCCTTCCACACTCTACTCACATTCATTTCATCCATTACAAAAGCACCATCCTTATTCATTATTCTATGCAGATTCCCTTAATTC
>JABUQX010066806.1:15000-22500 GCA_015478945.1 Trachelipus rathkii | reverse complement strand
AAAATGAAATTAGTGCTTTCACCTTAGCCATTAAAGTTACTTATCGTCTGTCAGTGTCTTTTACGCACATAAAACTAGCATACACACTTTATAATATATATATAATTATATATATATAATATATATAATATATATATATTATAATTATATATATATATATATATATATAATTAATAATATATATATGATATATATATATATATAATATATATATATAATATTATAAATGTTATGGTTGTGATGAGGACAGTTCAGTGTGAAGTTATGTTAGATAGTGAGCAGTTGGAGCAAGTCTGAAGTAAAATATTTAGGATATATGTTAGGAATTGAAAAAGGGAACGGGATATGCAGAGTTGTATAGCGAAAGTTGTAAGGCAGGAATGGTGGCTGGTGCAATTAAATCGCTTATGGATGTTAAAGAACTAAGTCTTTATTGCGCTAAGGGTCTGAAATGAGGGTATGGTTTTGACCTGTGTTAAGGTTTAGGTAGTGAGACTATGTCTGGAATAAGAGTAACAGGTTCGAGGATTTATGGACGCGGAGAACAGCTTCGTGGCGTTGGTTGAGAAAATTGATGAAAATGAGGAAGTGATCGCATTAGAGGATTTGTGAGGTGTGAAGAAATGGATAAATGAGAGAGGAAATGAAAGGACGTTGAGGTGGTTTGGTCATGTGGTAAGGACGAATTATAGTCGGTTGGTTAAGCGGATGTATAGTGGTGACTGTTGGGAATCGACCGGCTAGAAACTGAAGAAAAAGTGGATTGAGTCAGTAAAGGAATGCCTGGAGGAAAGAAATGTGAGTTGCAGAGGCGAGAAGAAAGGTGCCAAATAGGAAGTGATGCGGCGGGTTTCGAGGTATGGTTGTGCCCACCTGCCGGCCAAGATGAAGGGAGATGTGAGGGTCCCGTCCGGAGTCCCGTGAAGTCTAGGGTGGATTTCTCTGAACTGCGCACGAGCTCCTCACTATTAGTTACTAGACTATAGAGGGGCGGTAAGCTGGGCTTTCTTTTCGACTTGTGTCATATTCTTCTTCTACTTTTCTTTTCCGGTGCAAGTCACGCACCTTACCCCCAGTCTTAGGACTGTTTAGTAGGTTGACTTTTATTATTATTATTATCTATTATATATATAATTATATAGATATATATATATATATATATATATATATATATATATATATATTATATATATTATATATATATATATATATATATATATATATATATATATATTTATATATATATATATATATATAATATATTATATATAATATTAATATATATATATATATATATATGAAGTATATATATATAATATATATATATTATATTTAATAATTTATAATGATATATTGATTATATATATATATTTATTTATTTATATATATATAAATATATAACTATACTATAAAACTTAGATAATATAACCGAAAAATAAATAAATAGTACAAAATTTTAGATATATATATATATATATATTATATATATATATATATATATATATATATATATATATATATATATATACTCTTTGAGCTCTCTGATTTTTATCCCCATCGTTCTATAGCAGCTGTTATAGATGGACACCGTTCATCTTTTAAACCTATTAATAGTGGTGTTCCTCAAGGTTCTTTCCTTTCTCAAACTCTTTTTCTACTTTTCATTAATGACCTCTTTTTCGCTTCGTCTCCTTTCCACTCCTATGCCGATTACTCCACCTTTCATTACTCCTTCCAATTTGGGAGTCGACCCCTCTCAACAGCAATTATTGAGTGCCAAAACGGTGGCCTTTCAGCAGCTGACCTTTGATCTTTCTCGTATCTGTAATTGGGGCAAATTAAACATGGTAGTTTTCATTGCCTCAAAAACACAGTTTTTTTTCATCCATCTACTCGACATAATCTTCCACACAATTAAAATAATCCTCTTCGGAAACACACAACTCAAACCTTCGTCTGTACTCAAAAATTCTTGGCTTTTCCTTTTCTCGTGAGTCGTGACCATAATTATAAAGATCACATCACGTATCTTTCTAAGAAAGCTTCAAAGAGGTTCTGTTGGTTTGAGGCGCCTTCGGAACCACTCTCCAACCCAGTTGCTTGCTGCTCTTTATAGGGGCTTTGTTCGTCTTTGCATGATGGAGTATGCATTACATACGAGTTTGTTACACACACACACATACCTACACACACACACACACACACACACACACACACACACACACACACACACACACACACAGTTCTCCTTGATAAGGTGGTCTAGTGCTTTGACTTGTTAACTCTCCTACTCTCTCTCTCTCTCTCTCTCTCTCTCCTCTCTCTCTCTCTCCTCTCTCTCTCTCTCTCTCTCTCTCTCTCTCTCTCTCTCTCTCTCTCCTCTCTCTCTCTCTCTCCTCATGTCTTTTCAGCCGGTCTGACTGTTTCCTTTTTACTATCTTATTATCAATTAATACTGCCTCTAGTACTCCACCTTTGATTAGAGCGGAACCCCCCCCCCCCGCTCACACTCGGTGGGGGGGGGTCTGGCGTAGGTCGGTGTTACACCAAAGACATGCCTTGTTCCTCTCGGGAAGGTAGGAGGTAACCTTTCAGAGGAAAGTGGCAAATCTCATTTTAGCTCATCGTGGTCAGGAGGTAACACTCCTGGTTTACCAACTCAAGGGTAAGGGTTCAGATCCAGAAGGGACATTATATATGTACAAATAATGATGCGGTTTAATGCATTATTCCTTTTTTTTTTTTTTTTTTTTTTACATGTTGTCACCACCCACTCACGGGCAGAGCCCATATAATATATATATATATATATATATATATATATATATAATATATATAAATATATATAATATATATTATAATATATATATATAATAATATTATATATATATATTATAATATATATATATATTATATCTTTATATTTTAAAACCTACTTTTTGAAAGTCTTTCTATTATAAAGGTGCGCATTTCGGTTGACTCCTAAAAATTTGATATTTTTTCCCCACTTATTACTTAGTTTGGTGCAGTGGAAATTTGTTGCTTCTCTTCGGGAACAAATTTAAAAACGAAAGCAAAAGGGAATTCGAAATGGGAAAAATGAACGTGAAAATGCTTCAGGTTTTCACTTTTCTTTAAGGAAAAAAAATTTTTTTTTTTTTTTTGTTCTTTAGGAAACGAAAAATCTTTTAAAGCGATTTTTTTCGCCGTTTTTATTTTATATAAAAAAAACGCGAATTGGCTTTTAGAAAATGGAGTTTACAAAAAAAAGGGAAAGTCAAAAATTGGTTAAAACGTTCACCCTTCTATTTTTATTATTATTATCATATATATATATATATATATATATATTATATATATTATAATATATAATATATATATATATATATATAATATATAAATATAATATATAATATATATATATATAATATATATATATAAATATATATATATATATATATATGATATATATATATATGAATAAATATATGCACGATAAAAAAAATTGCTTGAAATACAGTTTATTTAATCAAAGTATTGACAAATAATTTATATTTTCAAATATTGGTATTTTATTCATTTATTTTTATATTATTTTCATTAGTTCTTCTATTAATTTTCATTGGCATTTTTCTTCTTTTAAGCCGTGCATTTTTCTTAATTTAACCTTAGCGAATTCTAAAAAGAATTACTTGCACCATATGTGGTACAGTTTCGAGTGCTTCACTAATTTGGCAATTATATGATAATTATGGGTTCCTTAGAAGGACGCTTTTACTCTAACCAGTAGGATGGTGACTCATGCTACTAATGACCCTTTTCTGATTTGTTGACTATCCAAGGAAATATATATATATAAATATATATAATATATTATAAATATATATACTATATATATATATATATATATAATATATATATATGCGGTACGGGGATATATATATATATATATATATTATATATATTATATATATATATATTTATATATATATTCAAACTTACTTATACTACACCTTTTTTTTATTTATTTCTTTATGCAGCTTATGGCAAGTGATCGATATATATATATATATATATATATAATATATATATATATATAATATATATATATATATATATATATATATATATATATTATATATAATATATATATATATTATTAATATATATATAGTATATAATATATTATATATTATTAGGATGTACCGATACCAAGAAGAGGCCGATACCGATACGATACTCTATTTTTTTTAGGTCGGATACCGATACCGATACCGATAACGATAATATAATAAAAACACAGTAATAAGATAGAACATTTGTGAACTGCTAGGCAACTCAGGATTGCTTCCTGTAACAAACCAATACTAGTATTTATTTCATATTGGTTGTGCCCCACAGTATATTTATTTTATAAGATGAAAATAGTATCTATAGGAATAATAAATCAAATATAATAATAATAAACTTTATGTTTGTGTTTATTCAAAAAATATTTCATTTCTATTTTCCAGTAGTATTAACAAAGCTTAGCTACTAACTTTTATGTGTTAACATGATTACAATTTACAAGAGATTCTTTAACTAGCTGTAATATATAGAATAAAAATACTAAGAAGAGACCCCAATTAATCAGCTGAAAAGAGCAAAATAAAAAAACGCTATTACTCAAAAATGAATAATAAAAACATCTATAATTAGATATCATTCAATATACATATAATCAAAATAATCTCAATTGAGTGGAGCACTCAGTCTGGCGAGAGCCGTTCCTTTTTGGGGTGTTTGCATCCAACCTACACTAAAAATACACTCGCTCTCGAGTGATGAGGGAGGGGATGATAATATTTGCTTGCAAAGCACTGAAGATAATAATGAAAACCTTGTTCCCCATTTTCATGCCACCTCTGAAAGTATTCTCGTCTTTAGAAGCATCTCCATTTTTCGTAGAGCCTCATCTCCTCTTTCACAGCTTTGCAAATTTGAAGTATCTTTGCTCCTTCATCACTGTCTCTTTTTTCGATGAGGGTCCTTGGTGTGATTCCTTTGAAGGTGAATGAGATGTCAATGCAATTTCGGCCATGAACTTATCAAAGTCTAACATATCTAAATCCTCTTCAACTTCAGTAGGTTTATTTGCTGAAAAGCCACCATCATCACTATCAGTGCTGTTGCTAGGGGTTGCTCATAAGGTGGCTTCCATTCTGGAATCTTTTTTTCACGCGAGCAAGCCTCCTCTGTTATGCTATTTAATATGCATTCTAGAAGTGGTTCACCGTCGGAGATGCCATTCTTGTGTTGTTTCAGCTAGCTTAATGAATTTCTTATTAGATCCTTTTATTTATTTTTATTTTTTTACAGTTGTCACCACCACTCACTGGCAGAACCAAATTCAAGGAAGGGGTGCTGAACGCCTCAAAAATTCATCTAAAGCAAATTACGCAGATATGCATAGACTCAGGATTTAAAGTGAGGGAATTAAATTGAGTAGAAACACTGAAGATGGAAGAGAATCCACAGACAGAGGTGCAGGAAAGAAGGAAGCAAACAACCCGCGCAGCAACTAGTCGGGAGACTAATATCAGCCACAAAAACTCATGTGCCAACATAGCATGCCTTGTGCTACGAGGGCGTCGTAAAGTTGGAGGTACGCTAGTGGAAAGTTCCCTCGAGCACTTGCCGCTACGGTACTATAGAAAAGAGATAAAGCACCAAACATCAACGCCGGCAAAGATAGAGGTTCGAATGTGAACTAGAAAAAAAAAAATTACAGAACATTATAAGCCTTTTGGCCTTTGACTATACCCTATCCAAAAGCCGGGTGAAATCAAAGCCCCACCAGATATGAGAGCAGTACTCCATAAAAGGGCGGATGAGACCCTTGTATAGCTGGAGTAACTGAGAAGGAGGAAAAAAGTATCGCAGTCTAAACAGAGCTCCCAGTTTCTTTGAGGCCAGCAAGCCGTTGTGAGTGAGGTTTCCAAACATTTTTGTTTATGTTAAGGCAAGGATGATATTGTCAACAGAAGAGACGAGAGAACTGTTCGAAAGAGATAGGAAAGTTAGGTGCCTTAAGAGAGGAGCTTGGAAATCGTTGTAGTTTTGAGAGCACTAATATTACCTTTCGTTAGACGACCCCACCCGGAAATTCTATCCAGATCAGCGAGAATAGAATCGGGAAAATTAAGATAGAGGGGAATTCTAGAAGTAAAAAAGGGTATATGGTTTGTAACGATTTCTGTAGAAGGTTGATTTATCTTCTATTTCTGCAGTGAGATGTGAGAGGTTTGAAGAAATCATTACTGAAGATTTGGATAGGGCTATCCTCTGAACCTGAGGACACCTACTACTGACAGAAAAAGAAGTGGCCCCATCAGCAAACAGCCGATATTTGAGCGATTTGAAAGAAAGCGTAGACATAAGTAAGCAAAGAGAAGAAGAAACCCAAAGGAGGGAGCTTGAGAGAGCAGTGAAGCGTGCCATACCCGATCAAATCTTTGGATATGTCAAGCACCACCGCAAGTCTCCCTTAGTTCCTAAGAGCGGAAAACATAAATCTGTTAAATAGAAGTATATCACCAGTTAACCTTCGAGTGCCTGAAAGCGTACTGGCGATCGGAAAGAAGAAATGAGATTCCAGATTCTAAGAAGTGAGAGTTGAGAAGAGTTTCAAAGATTTTAGATATAATCCAAGTGAAAGCGATAGGGCGATAGTTAGAAGAATCAGAGAGGCTTCCTTTTTTCGGAATAGGTTGGACATATGTGCGTTTCTAACACTGAGGGAAAGTGCTAGTATTGAGGCATAGAGAATATAGTTGAACGAGGGGTGGGGTCAACACGGAACCACACTCCCTCAAAACTCGGGGAGGAATGCCACCCGGCCAACCGCCTCCTACATTCATGAAATTTCAGAGCCCATGCATCCGATCAAATGTGTAATCACAGGTAAAGCATAGGAACGAGAGAGGGGAGAGGAGAGAGAGGAATGAGCAAATCGTCTAGGGTTGAGTTAGTGGAAAATAGGAGGCCAAAGAGATTGGCCTTTTCAGTTATAGTATTAGCAACAAAACCATCAGAGCGTTTTTGGCAAGAGGCCAGAAAGAATTGTCAGTAGGAGAACCAAGGATATCAGCGCACTTTCGTTTAATGAAAGTTCGCTTTGCTCGTCGAAGAGTACCCCTGCAACGATTTCTGCTAAATGAAAATAACAAGATGATAGGAGAACAGAATTTTTTCCACACACGATACAATTGTCCTAGCCTGAATGGCCAGAGAACAAGACTACGATCGAACCATGGATTTTGAGGAGAAAAACGATTTAGTCGAAGAAGGAATGAACCTGCTCTTCTCATTAACGATTACAGCTCCCACTTTATCGGCATAAGCTAAAGCGTTTCAGAGTCGAAGCAGTCACTCCAATTATAATTAGCGTAGAAGCAACGCAATGCCCCCCAATCGGCCAGATCAAAGAGCCAGAAAACCGCATAGAGCAGGATGGAG
>JABUQX010066806.1:0-5000 GCA_015478945.1 Trachelipus rathkii | reverse complement strand
ACAACAGCTCATTGATATATATATATTATATATATATATATAATATATATATAAATATATAATATAAATAATATATATTATATATAATATATAGTATATATATATATTATAATATTATATATATATATATATATTAATATATATATATATAAATATATATATATATTAATAAATATATATAATATATATATATAATTATATATATTATATATATAAATTATATATATATATATATAATATATATATATATATATATAAATAATATAATGATATAATATATTATAATATAATATATAATAATATATATATATCATATATCAGAGCAACTCCTATACTCTGTCAGCTCGTACTTAGCCGATTAACATTATAGAAAACGATCGATTTTTTACCAAAGTTCATAATGGTACGAAAAATTCTCATTTTTTGGCGAAAATTGGTCAAATGAATGAAAAATATTACATAATTAATATAAAAGATTATGTAAAATGAAACAAAAAAAGTGAAGAATCATGATGCTATTTTTCAATCAATTTAAAAAAGTGACTTTGAGCTCGAATCGAATAGCGGAGATTGTATGTGATTGAATTTATTATATATAATTGTTTATATTTTATCTTTGGATATTATTACATTCTCTTATTTAAAATAAGGTGCACTACTGTGTATTTTAAACGTATATATATTATTAATATATTTATATATATAATATATATAAATAATATATATATATAAGTATATATATATATATATATTATATATATATATATATATATAATATATATATATAATATATATATATATCATATTTAGAGAGAGAAGAGAAGAGAGAGAGAGAGAGAGGAAGAGAAAAAGAGAGAGAGAAGAAAAAACAGATGGCACGAAAAAATTCAAATGTAAAAATCAATGATTTTTCACTTAGTTTTTTATAAAGAAATCATGATTTTTTTGATTTTATTGATTTTTTTGATTTTTTTGATTTTTTTATTTTTTTTATATATTTTTTATTTTTGTATATTTAAGTGATTTAACTTCAATAGAAATAAAAAATTAAAATAAAAATATATATTATAAAGTTTTTAATATATTTTTTTTCAATTTTCAACAAACATTCTTTAGTGTTGCCGTTTCATTGTTTCCATTGTAAGATTTTGAACCCAGAGCTAGGGCCTAGGGTTAAAAATTGAAAATTAATACCAGATACAGACTAATTATATATATATTGTTTTTGTATAATGTCGTATAATAGATATGCTAGGCCAGTATTTGAATATTATCTGCAATTTTAGCACCCTTATTAGAAAAGACATAAAGCAACGAGGAGGTAGATTTTTGGCTTTGAGGATAAGAATAGGCGTGAAGTTGTCTAGATAGGCCCATGCGGCTTCATAAGTAATATTCTTATTATTATTTGATATCCTATTAGAGTTGACTGGACATTCAGAGGCCAATCGGCTCTAATATTAATTTTATTGTTGACTTGACAGTCAAAAAATTGACCATGCGGCTCCTAGTATATTCTTAATTTATTATGAGTGACTGGGACATTCTAGAGGATCAATGCGGTTTTCTTAATATTATTTTTAATTATATTATACTATAATTATTATTGGACTGGACAGTCTTAGGATAGGCTTATTGGCTTCTCAATAATATTCTTATTTATTTTATTATTGGGTTGACGGGGACATTCTAGAGGGATAAAAAAATTCTAATTATTTAATTTTTATTGGTTGACTTGGAAAGTCTAAAAAGCCATGCGGCTTCTTAAGTATATTCTTATTTATATTATTATGGGTTGATTGACATTCTAGAAAGAGCCAATGCGCTTCTAAATATATTTATGAATTTTAGTGGTTTACTGGGAACCAGTCTAAAAGGACCAAGCCTTCGTAGTATTATTCTATTATTCATGAGTTCACTGACTTCTAGAGGGGTCAATCCTGCTTCTTAATATTATTTTATTATTAATTATTATTGTTAGGTTGACTGGGACAGTTAGATAGGCCCATACGGCTTCTTAAGTATATTCTAGTTATTATTTGATATACTATATGGGTTGACTGTTACATTTTAGAGTGGCCAATGCGGCTTCTTAACTATTAATTTTTACTATTTGACTGGGACAGTCTAAAAAGGACCATGCGGCTTATGAGTTGACTGGGACATTCTAGAGGGGTTAATGCGGCTTCTTAATTATTATTTTTAATTGCTTAAGTATATTGGTTGACTGGACATCTTAGATAGGCCCAGCGTCTTCTTAATTATTATTCTATATTTATTATTTGAATTTTCTATAATGGGTTGACGGACATTCTAGAGGGACAAAAGTTGCAAACTAATTACAAACCTGAATTTACTTAATCTAATTTAAAAAGGACCATCGGCTTCTTAAGTATTATTTTTTATTATGAGTGACTGACATTCTAGAAGCGTCAATGCGTTTCTTAATTATTATTTTTAATTATTAATTATATATATTATTATTGGTTGACTGGGACAGTCTAGATAGGCTTATGCGGCTTCTTAAGTATTATTCTTATTTATTACTTATTATGGGTTGACTGGAACATTCCAGAGTGGCCAATGCGGCTTCTTAATTATTAATTTTTATTGGCTGACTGGGACAGTCTAAATAGTACCATGCGGCTTCTTAAAATATTATTCATATTTATTATGGGTAGATTGGAAAATTCTAGATAGGTTAATGCAGCTTCTTAATTACTATTCAGAATAATAATTAGGAAGCTGCATTAACTCATCTAGAATGTCCCAGTCAACCCATAAAGAACGCTGAATTCAGTAAAAATTAGCTTCATGGTCCTATTTAGACTGTCCCAGTCAACCAATAAAAATTAATAAACAAGAAGCCGCATTGGCCCCACTAGAATGTCCCAGTCAACCCATAATAAATAATAAATAAGAATAATACTTAAGAAGCCGTATGTGCCTATCTAGACTGTCCCAGTCGATCAATAATAATTAATAATTAAAATTAATAATTAAGAAGCAGCATTGACCCCTCTAGAATGTCCCAGTCAACTCATAATAAATAAGAATAATACTAAAGAAGCCGCTTGGTCCTTTTTAGACTGTCCCAGTAAACCAATAAAAATTCGTAATTAAGAAGCCGCATTGGCTCTTCTAGAATGTCCCAGTCAACCCATAATAAATAATAAATAAGAATAATACTTAAGAAGCCGCTTGGGCCTATCTAGACTTTCCCAGTCAACCAATAATAATTAATAAATAAAAATAATAATCAAACCACATTGACCCTCTAGAATGTCACAGTCAAATCATTATAAATAAGAATAATACTTAAGAAACAGCATGGTCCTTTTCAGACTGTCCTAGTCGAACAATAAAAATTAATAATTGAGAAGCCACATTGGCCCCTCTAGAATGTCCCAGTCATCCCATAAAAATTAAGAGTTAAATAATATTAATAAAAGTTAATGTAATTAATGAATAGTATTTATAACTAAGAAGCCAATGGCCTACCTAGACTGTCCCAGTCAGCCAACAATAATTGAGAATAATAATTAAAAAGCCGCATTCGCCCCTCTAGAATGTCCCAGTCAATCCATAATTATTAAATAATAATAAAATTCAGAAAAACCAGATGGGCCTATTCTAGACGGTCCCAGCCAACCCATAATAATTAATAATTAATAATAATTATCTTAATACTATTGTTATGCGGTTGACGGGACATTCAAATTAGGTCCATGCGGTTTCTGAATTATATTCTTATTTATTAATTTTTTGGATACTGGGCATCTAGTTTATGCCCATTAGCTTCAATTATAAATACCATTCATATTACATAATATTATTAAAAATTATTTTTAATTCTTAATTTTATGTTGACGGACATTCTAAGAGGGGCTAATGCGCTTTCTCAATATGTAATGTTATTAAAAAGGACCATGCGGCTTCTTAAGTATCCGGTTTTATTTAATAAATATATATGTATTTATTATGAGTTGACTGGGACATTCCAGAGGGATCAATGTGGCTTCTACTTTATTATTTAATTATTAATTTATTATTGTTATTACGCCTAGATAGCCCATGCTGTTTCTTAAGTATTATTCTTATTATATTTATTATGGTGTTGACTGGACATTACTAGAGGTTGGAAAATGCGGCTTCCTATTATAATTTATTGGTTGACTGGGACAGTCTAAAAAGACCATGCGCTTCTTAAGTATTATTCTTGTTATTATGGAGTGACTGGGACATTCTAGAAGGTCAAAGCAGCTCCTTAATTATATATTCTTGATTATTAATGATTATGGTGACTGGGACAGTCTATAGCCCATCGCTTCTGAATTATTATTCTATATTTTATTAATATAATGGTTGACTGGGACATTCTAGAGGCCAATGCGGTTTTTAATATTATTCTAATATTATTTATTATTGGTGACTGGGACAGTCTAGTAGGCCCAGGCCATGTGCTTCTTAATTGATAATTACTATTCATTAATGTAAAAATTATGATTAAAAAATTATTCTAATTCTTAATTTTAACGAGTTGAATAGGACAGATATGGATTGTGGCTCTTCTATAATATATATATATATATAATTATATATATATTAATATATATATAATATATAATATATAGTATATAATATTATATATATATATATAAATAATATATATATATATATATATATATATATTATATATATATTAAATATATAATAAATATAATAATATATATATATATATAATATAAATATATATATAGCGCGTGACGTCACGATCGAATCTGAAAAAATTCAAAAAAAAATCAAAAAAATTCAAAAAAAAATCAAAGAATTCCAAAAAAATCAATAAAATCAAAAATTGATTATTTTCTAAAAAATCAAAAAAAAATCGCCCAACCTTTGTAATCTAACAGTATATATAATATATAGATATATATATATATATATATAGATAAGTAAATATATATATATAATTATATTATATATATATATAAATCTTC
>JABUQX010066805.1:0-26109 GCA_015478945.1 Trachelipus rathkii | reverse complement strand
CAACTAATAATTCTCTAAGTGTCTTCAATACTAAACCACATTTCCCTCAGTGTTGGAAGCACCCATCATGTCCAACCATTCCATAGATTAAAGGCGAAGCTGCTCTTAGGATCCTTCCAAACTATCGGCCCTATAAGCTCTACTTAATATTCTATCAAAAATTTTGAAACTCTTCTCAATCTCATTTTTTGTAGATCACTCGGAATCTCATTTTAACTTCTTCCCGAATCACCAGCATGTTTCTCGGCGCTCGAGGTCTACTGGCGAATAAACTTTTTTTATTTACTAATTTTATGTTTTTTCCCCCTTAGCGAACTACGGGGAGACTTGCGTTTGGGGTGGCGCGCTTGACATATCCAAAGCATTTTGGCTGGGTATGGCACCGAGTCACTGCGCTCTCCAAGCTCGCCTCCTTTTGTACCTTCTGTTTGGATATTCCTCCTTCTCTTTGACTTATGTACTTGTTTCTAGCTTTCTTTCAAAAAGTTTCAAATATCGGCTGTTGTTTGATGGGGCGACTTCTTCTTCCTGTTTTTCTGTCAATAGTTGCGCTGTTTCCTCAGGGTTTGCTCTTATCTCCTACTTTATTCCTACTTTTGCATTATACTGATCTTTCTCACCCTGCCACATATAACTTCTAGTTCACTCATATGCGATTGACTCGAGCCCTTCATTCTTCAACTCATTTCAAAATTCTGCTCCTTCTTTTACTTCTAGAATTTGCCTCTCGTCTTAATTGCTCTTTTCGATTCTATCGTCGCTGACTCTGGATGAATTTCCGGAGTGGGGTCGTCTGAACCCTTGTGAAATTCAATTCTTTAAAAAAACTCATAACTTCTACAAATCATCCTCTCTAAGACACCTTCTAACACTAATCCGATCTCTTTCCGGACCGGTTGTCTCGGTCTCTCCTTTGACTAATATAAACCAATCCTATGGCCTTAATCATTAAACAAACAAATGTCTGTGGAAACCTCACCGATCACAATAGGTTGTTAGGGCGGCCCTCAAAAGGAAACGGAAGTTTCTACTTTAGACTTGCGAGACTTTGTTTTTTTCTTCTCAGTTGCTCCAGCAAATACAAGGGCCTCATCACCTGCCCTTAGTTACTCCAGTTACTGCTCTCATATCTGGGGGGCTCTGGTTTTCACCCGGCTTGTTGGATGGCGGTCGTGTCAAATGGCCAAAAAGGCTTAAATATAGAAAAACTAGTTCTGTACTCTTTCCAGTTCACTTGATTCTCTATCTTTGCGGAGGCGCGATGTTGGTGCTTTTTTCTCTTTTCTATAGGTTACCGCAAGCGGGCAGGTGCTCAGGAGCTTATCACTCGACGTACCTGCCACCTTTACGTCGCCCTGACGTAGGTCACTAAGCGGTCTGGTGTCTGCACATGACGTTTTGTGTTTGATGCGTAGAGGAACTTCCAGGCTAGGATTTCCTGCGCTGCTTCCTTCTTTCCTGCCCACTCTGTTCTGGAATCACTCTCTTCCATCTCCTTTGTTTTCCTGCTGAATTTAATCTCCCCAACTTTCAAAGCCTTGCTTCATGTGTTAAGACAGCGTAATTTTACTTTAGTTTGCTCTGACTTCTGAGGCGTGCAACACCCCCTCAGTGCAGGACAGAACGCGAATAGAGCGACGGAGTCGGCATGGCAAACGGCGCGGGTTGAATCCTAGTTCGCGATCCTAGTTTAGAAAATTACCATAGAAGATTCCCCTACCTTGAATAAATGCTATGGCCCGCTGAGGTTTGTAACTTCTATAAAAAAAAAAAAAAAAAAAAAAAAAAAAAAAAAAGAAAAAGAAAAGAGAGCGAGAGGGGGTGCTGTTACATAGTATATATAACATTTATAATAATATATCAGTATATATAATATTAATACTATATAATATATTTATATAACTATATAATAGTATATATATATATTATATATATATATATATTTATATATATAGTATATATATATTATATATATAATACTATATATATAATATCACTACTATATATACGATATAGGCACTACTCCTGTAAAAGGAAGTTACAATAAAAAGCCATGATATTGTAAAATCGACGAACTTCTACGCGTGTAAAAAACCCTCGACAAGTGTCAACGTGTTAAAGCTAAAAAGCAAAGAGCGCCAAGAGTCTGCCAAAGCGCATTTTAATTCTTAAATTTAATTTAATTTTATTTTTTATGTTTATATTCTTTTTTAACGGGCTCGAGCCGAACGGCTGGAGCACAGCAGGGGGAAATAAGTCCCTCCCCGGTCGTCCCCCCTTTTGATGGCGAAGAGACCCTGACTTCTTTTCCATTCTTGTCTAATTTAATCTTGGTTATTTTCAGGCGTTACACGATAGAACCGTGACGTCCAACATACAGTCCCTTCGGCTGGCGTGGCATCATCAACCTAGCTTCCACTACTTCAGGCAGTATTAGTCGTGCGCGGCAAGAAAAGGCGAACCAAACATCACATCAGTACGGTTCGCGATCTATAAAAGAGCAGATCGAATCCGATAACCTCAGCTCGTCTAAACCAGCGAAGAACCTTCGCACCAAAAGGCCCTTGGGGGTTGTGATGTGTGGTGTATAGGCCGACGGAGAGCTCCTAAACGGGAAACTCAGGGGACAGGCGAAAGCCCTTTAGTTAAAAACAAAAAGTTATCTGTAACTGACGTTTCTATTGCTGTGAAAGATCCAAAAAAATTCGATCTACATACGTCCGTTCGACATATATATCGGTTAACTCCTTTCAAAAGGACAAGTCAAGCACTACTATATATGAATTTACTGCTTTACTACTAACTAATATACTATAGTATTCTATTTAGCTCATAGTACTATATACTATATACCATCACTATTATATGCATACATCTAGATACCCCCATATATATATATAGCTATAGCTTATGAAATTATTATGCCATTCTTCCTTGCATATTCGTAATTATTTCACCCCTTGCCTCAAAATATTTATATATACTAATAATATACTAATACATATAGTCTATATAAATATATAACTATTAATATATATATATTATTATATATATATTATATATATTATAATATACATATATATATATATTCATCATCAAAAACACTCAATTCTATCAATCAAGAGCCAATAAATAATTGGATGTTATTATATCAAGAAATCCCCGCAAAATATATTTTAACTCACCATATATTTATATTATTTTTTAATAGATATTATATATATATAAATAATATATAATCTATATATATAATATACATATTAATAATATATTATATAGAGATTACTATATATATATACTATATACTACTATATTAGTACTATACTATATACTATATTACTAACATATATATAATATATAATATTATATATATATACTATTATAATTATATAATTATATATACTATAATATATATATATTATACGTATATTAATTTGTAGCCTCTGAATGAAATTCACTCCATATTATGGTTCATTACCTACCGCATTTGTTTCTTGGTCAGGGGAAATTAAGCTATGTTTACTTCTAGCCAAGTGGAGTGAAATGAGCAGTTTAATTATACTAGACCTTGATAGCAAATCTTGTTTCGGCTCAAAGCTTTGAAATTTTAGAAATTTCGCTACACTGTGATCGAACTCCAGAGACTTATGTTTCTAGATGGATGAAGAGAGAAGAGATGAGTGAGAGGAGAGGATGAAGGAGAGAGAGAGAGAGAAGACGAGAGAGAGACAGATTTGCAATGAATAGGTTGTTCTTTGTATGTCTAGTGGCTATTTATTTCTTTTATTGATGTGGAGTTGGTTAGTGAACTACCAATTACCTCAAGAACTGTAATACTACTATATTACGTATAAATCTCCTATGACAGTACATTACGTCAGTCTGTGCGTTCAAACCCGCTTTGTAGAATTCGAACCTTCGCGTTCGCGATGGGAAAAACTACGATCCTTAAGAGAGAAAAAACTCGCTTTAAGTCACTGACAATAAAAAGATGTCACTATATATTACTAATATTATATATTAATATAATCTATTAGTTTAAATCTAATATATAATATTTATTATTAGTTACTACTTATATAATATATCTTAACATTTATATATATATATATAATATTACTACTATATATATAATATATCATATATATTATAAACTGAAATCCTTAGCTGTGCTAGCAACCAAAACATATATACCAGCTCTATAATGTACATACAGAATAGTTTGATTCTATGACATACAAATGCGGAGTATTCTTCTCTTTCTTTATTATATCGCAATCTTTTTAAATATCACAGTACAGAAAGCAGCTTTAAAAACATTCCTTCAAGTCATTGCAATATATGATAATCAAATGTTTTTCTATCGATAAATCTAACAAAAAAAATATAATCTTAATTTATAATTCTCCTACGAAGCGTGAACTGCGCACTTTTCTGCTTTCATTCTGTGCGTGCGAATTGGCTTCTCTGGTTATAATGATTGTTAATATATGATATGCCTATTGGATCTAATTCATTTTCTTTATTAAGAAATTGTGCTCAAGAATCTTATTGATAAAAGGTATTTCACTGATTGTAAAATTTAATTTATATTCTATTATAAATATTGAAAAAGAGAAGAAAGGGCAGCTTCACCATCTTCCTAGCTTCGTGCAATGTTATTAACTCTCTATAAACTATAAAGTTCCCCAGCTTGTGCTTAAGACGCCAATCTTTGTTGTGACATGGGCTTACATTTTTGGATAATTGACATGACCTCAGAAATTTGCTTATTTTAGAAGACCAAGGGGTTTGTTTGATTCACATGATCTCACATGTTTGCTTGTTTTGACATGACCTTACACTATTTCTTGATTGACATGACCTTACAATTTTGCTTGATTGACATGACCTCACACTTTTGTTTGATTGACATAACCTTATGCCTCTAGTGATCCTGGAGACCTCATTCAAATTTGAAAATTGACATTCCGGTCTTCAAAATTGGATAATTTTGACCCGAACGCCTGACCGGCTTTACAAAAAATCGTAAGGTTTAATTAGAAATGGACAAAAGAAGGAAGATTTATGCAATAGTCAAAAGAATAACCTTTTGTAGTAGGTAAATACCTCAATATTTTTAATAACTTTCGGTAATAAAATATATTGTCGTTTTCATCATCTTTTAAAATAAGGTTTTATAAATAAATTATGCTTGAATTTATTTAATTTTAAAGGTCAGTTTTTCTTGTTCAGTAGATTTTTTCCACTTCCACAAGTTAGTACCCCCTATTTTTATTGGGAAGTTAAGTTTCCCTTTCCCATTCACAACTATACATGACGTCGAAGACCTTTCTGTTTCAGAACACATCGGCTAGGCTAAGTGTTGTGAAGCTGTAAGCTGGTTTGAAGGTTTTGTGTTAGCTCCGCTCCCTGTATGTTGTATTGAACTAAGCTTTTGTGTTTTAAAGTCTTTTCCTTAACAAGCCCAATTTGAAATTATTTTCTTTCACAATAAATGCGATTTTTTTAAACGATTTCGCAAACTACATTGTTACATTTTAAAACATAATAAATATTTCTGCAAAACATTATGCAATAGTAAAAAGCAAAGTAAGAGATTATTATTATAAAAATTCCTTCTTCAATTTAAAATAAGGTGTGAAAATTTTTTAAATAATTTTTAATAACACATTTGTAATTTTTCCGGAAAAAGAATTCTTAGAGAGAAAGAACGTACAGCCGTATTGGCTTTAATAATTGATTTATTTTCTTTATCTAATATACATTTTTAGTCAGAAGACCGTCATGAGGTGATTATTAAAATTAATATTAAAACCATCATTTTGCAAATACGGAATTTCTAAAATACAAAGTGACAACCCAGTCTTAAAGACCTTGACATTATAAATTCTTCCCAATTTAAATCAATAAAAAATATCTTTTTATAATAAACCTTTATTATAGCGTTATTAACACCTTTAAGTGGTTGACTGTACACCCTTTTATTTCTAATGGTATACATTTTGTAAACACCTATGTCATTTATATTATTAATAATATAATATTCACCTTCCTTATTTGAAGTATTCTGCTAAAAAAAAAAAAAAAAAAAAAAAAAACTGCGCAGAGGAGGCTAAATTGAAAAATTATTTGGCTTCAACATCATTCATTAATAAAATATTTGACTCCTCTCTAAATGATTTAAAGGAAAATGGATTTCATGTACAGACAAGGCCATTTGAGCTTCATCATTTTTATTAATAATTAATTAAATCTACCTTATTACTATGCCACACTAGAGTATACTATTAAAGAATTGCGCTCATTTTAAGTCATTTTAACAACTAACTATTACCAACTGGCAATTTTCTTTTATTTCAAAATATATTTACAATTTTTATTATTATCTATTATTATATATTATTATTTAATTATTACATTATCATATCATTACTATCATTATTATTATTATATCTTTATTATTTTATTATCAGTCTATTATTTTTTTATTATATATTATTATTATTATTATTATTATTTAAACGCTTCTAAAGATTTATACAATTTAGATGTAAGTTCGCTGCGCTGATGTATAACCAATATGAATTGTATTTGACAAATGTTTTAATTTAAAAAAATTTTGCAGCACAAGAGGAAGATGGAAAAAACAGCGAAACACTAATGAAACGTGCAGGACAACTTCATCAGTAGCTAAATTTTTACAATTGGTTCCTACATTACTTAATGTTGATGATTAAACTAGAGAGTAAACTAAATCAAAAACATAGAAAAGGAGATGAAAAGGTGCTTAAATATCATTCCAAATCATGAAGAAAAGCCCCCAGGCATGGCTTGAAATTGAAAATTCCAAAACTATCAAAAAATAACGTAGTGAAAATAAGTGGAAGATAGAAAATTTATTATCTTTGAAACGTCACTTTAATCAGTGAGAACTATCTTGATCAGTCTGTCATATAAGATAGAAATAAAGAAAAAGAAAGAGAAACAGTATGAACGAAAAAAGTTAATAGGATAAAATAACACTAATCCAGTTTTAATAGCTCAACCTCTATAGTGAGATTATTGAGAAATTTTTCTCAATATGAAAGCTAAGTGCTAAGAAAGTTCCATCCCCCAGGATTACATATCTTTGTTATCTATTATCTTTCTCATATTTTATTCTGTCCCTCCATAAAAAGGGCTTTGCTCCGCCGTAATGTGACTTAATCTGCAAAAGACAAAATCTAAAATAATAAAGCCTTATTATTAAAATAAATGCTTAATAACCTTGTTCGATTAGTTCTTGTTTCCCATTCATATAATCCATTTTTTTCAACACATCAGGAAAATTCATTTGCTTATTTTCTTTTCGTTGCTACCTCCATTTCTGTATTTGTGGGAATATGTTTGAAGGAGTTTTACCCACTCTTCCTCTGATGAGGGGAAAAGTAAAAAATTATCTTGGAAGCTTCTCTCTCTCTCTCTCTACTCTCTCCGTCTCTTCTCCCTCTCTCTCTCTCACACACACACACACACACACATCACCACACACACACACACACACACACACACAAAATTCTCTTATTTTTTGGATTGGAAATGAATTGGGTAAGTTTATTTGTTGCTGTTGTTCCCTGCTGTTTCAAGCAGAGTATTATATTACAGTTTTCTTTATGCTTAAATTTGTTTAAAATTTGTAAACTTTTGTATGACTAATTTTGTTTTTGCCTTTCTTTGCTGTTATTTTTCACTTTAAAATCTTCTTTTATAAAGTAATAGTAATCTTATTTATATTGATTTAACTATCAGGTTCATTTCGACGTCACCCAGAGATGACCAAGAAGATATACTGAAGTTAATATTGACGTTCTGTCCCATTAAAACTATGTATGTAAAATGTATAACCATGAAACAGTATGTGTGTCTGAAGGGTATACACAAAATAAAGTTTTTGTTCAATTGGCTCTAAGAAAGATGATATAAATAATGTAAACTAAAATTCATGTACACAATGTAGTAGGTGCAGACACCTGGTGAAGCCTTCTTATGTAAGCTAAGAATTGAATTAACTAATCAGATGTAAGCCCCTTACAAAGGTTTAGCGTCTTAAGCACAAGATTTGCGACATTATATGAAATTGGGTACAATAAAAGAAACCAGAAATATGGGGCAGTTGCACAAAACAGAATTGAAGAGAAAGTGACCAAAACTGACTCTTTGTAAGCGATTTACAAAATAAATATTTTTCTAATCTCTTCGTTAAGAAATACATTTTTATATATTATTGCAATGACATAAAATAGTATTTTTGAAACTATAAACATTAGTCCATCTGTGACATTTAAAAGTTGCAAATATTAAAGAGAAAAGAGAATCTATATTTTATTCATCAAGCAAACTTTATTTACAGTGTGAGCTGAATTCTTGTTGATATTATTATCGTATTGGATGGTAATATATAATATAATTAGTATATATATTAATCATACATATATATTATATATATAATATTATAACGTCATATATATTAATATATAATTCTACGTACTATATACTTCCTATATACTAATTCCACTTATATATATTATAAATATACATTAACTACTATACATATAATTATATAATATTGGACATAGATATTTAAAATATTATATATAATAACATATATATATACTATATATATAGAAAGATTATTTTATCTACATATACCTTAATATAATCTATTCCTCACATATATATACTATACCTATCAATTATACGTAATATATCCTTACAAATTATCTAATTATATTATAGAGATGAGCAAAATCTTTATATTTGCGAACAATCGATCTACAAAAGACTTTAATGTATAAAAAATTAGATCATTTTCCACTATTGTTCTTTAATTTTCAACTTGTTCTAATTTTATAAAAACACCAAAATGACCAAGAAAAATTCACATGCACATTACAATATGCCAGATTACGAAAGTTAAGCATCTGCATGAAAATTCACCCACTTCCTCGATATTTTTTGGCCTTAGTCTTGCCGACTAGTGCACCATTTCAACACCTGTAATTTTCTTTGTTTAAACTTTACCATATTTCTTTAATAGAAAAAGTTAAACACATATAATTGAATTCCTTGAAATAATTTGCATATCTTTGGTGACTCGTCTTTCCGGACTAATACTATATTACTATTATCATTATAATATATATAATCTGACTATCCTATATATATAAATATATAATATATAGATATAGTATCCTATTATTACTTAATATCTATCTTATACTAATACTTGGCGTTAGCTAAGAGTTTTTACATGGTAGCCAAAACCTATATATCTACGTTTTCTATATATCTTTATATACTTACTAAAGATATTATATACATTCTACACGCCACCTACAACTATATACTATATCATTATACTAATATATATAGATGTATACTACCTTCATACAAGTACGCTTATAATCCCATACTATCACTATATCTGTGGCGTAGCTAGTAAGTTCTACCATTGGGTAGCAAAAGACCTATAATGCCGATAAAAACTATTACCTCATATAAGTATATCTATTACCTATTACCTATAACCATAAAGACTGACTAATTACCTATTCTACTGGTCCTAACATATTCATATGATATCTTAATTCTATATATTTATTTAGTTATCTACTTCACGTCACTGTATCCGCCATAACTTAGCACACTCTCATTCCTGATATGATATCCAAATATCTCCTACCGGCCACCCTCCCCCTTACTAGTATAATATATATATATTATCTATATATTATATATGCTATATAATATATATATAGCAATATACTATACTATATAGATTATAATACTAATATATTTTACTTTTTTAAAATACACCATAACCAGAGCAGTCAAGCTTATCTATTATAAATACTCTCTCATATATATATACTTACATCTATATATATCGTATAATATAATATATATATACTATACTATATACTATTATAAATATATATATTATATATATATATATATCTATATATAATAATTATATAGGTATACACAATAAGTATACACAAATACCAAAATAATTGTACTCAATATTCTGGACTTCTATTCGGCTAGTAGATATAATTCTTATCATATAGTATATCTATATATATATATATTATATATAAGTATATATACAGATATTTTACATTTTCTAGTATCATAATATATTACTACTATTATATATATTATATAATATTCAGATTGACTGTGCTATATGTTTTCTATCTACAATTACATAATTATATCTACTATTATATACTATCTCTGTATCTATATATATTTATATAATATATATATTATATTAATAATAATATATATATACTATATATAACTATATTATTACTCTATATATATACGTATCTTTTACTCGAAACACCATTCTATATATTATATATAGTATATATATACTATATTAATATAATATAATTATATTTAATATAATTATATATATATTATATTTCATATTACATATATATATATATATATATATATATCATATAACCAATATATATATAATTATATATATTTATAATTATAATATATATCTCATATACTATATACTTATATATATATTATATATACTTATATACATATAATAACTATCCATATATAATATATATATAATAATATATATATATATTATATATAATATATATACTATATATATTATTATATAATTATATTAATATATATATTATCTTATATATTATATTTTAAATATTTATTTATTTATTTATAATACTATATGTAGTATAATGTTTATTTACTTACATTATACGTATTTTTATTTATTATATATATATATATATATATATTAATATATACTATGTTTTATATTATACTATAATACTATATATATAATAATTTATTATTATATATATATATATTATATATATATATATAATATAATATATAATATTATATCTACTATATATATAGTATTACTATATAATATATATATATATATTTACCAGTTTTACAGATTTTCCATAAAAAACACTGGTGATATATTACTAGTATTGAAGCTTCAGTTTGCTCTCTTTTTGTAGAAATACCGTATGCTTATCATAAGAATTTCCTTTTCGACATAATAGACTATACTCTTTTCAATTGACTCCTTGCCAAATCATTAATCTTTCATTTGCATCCTATAATATTCCATATTATTTTATATATATTAATACTATATATTTATAATATATAATATATTAATATATATTATATATAATATAATATTATATAGATACTTATATACTATATATATAACTATATATATATATATATAATATATATTTAATTATTATAATATTATATTATATATATATATAAATATAATTATTATATATAATTAATTTAATATATATTATATATTTATAATTATATAATCATATATTATTATTATTATATATTATATATATTGAATAATTAGAATATTTCAGTCCTAGTGCAAGAACATACGTATGTTTCCACATACAATATAATTAGAGCGTGCACATTGTTAAACCGTTGGTGTCAAGATGATAAATCAAAATGGGGTTGTGTCAACAACTCAACATTAATTATCTTCAAAAATAATTCAGCTAATGAAGTTTCTTTGTAATGGAAATGGGTGATGATGAGACGAACAACTGGTACAAGTCCCATGCAAATTGGTTAAATACAAACCAAAGTTATAATAAAGAGTTTTTAGGATAAGCGAAAAATTTGATTTTGATAAACGTTTACATGAGTCTCTTTTTCGGACAAATTTACAATGCAACTTCTCGTTCCAATTTTAGGAGAATTGCATTTTTGAGTTATTGAAGATAAAATAATAAAATAAATATAAATATTTATTTGAAGGGATATTAGGATGTCTTACTAATATCAATATGTTTTCCCAATACAAGGCTAATTAAGAGGTCGTTTGATCACTTATTTATTTTAATACAATCGAAATTTACTGGTTGCGATTGAACTAGTTATAACGAAGTGAGACTCGAGCAACAACACACACACACACACATATATATATATATATATTATATATATAATATAATATATATATATATTATAATATATATATTTATACTATATTTATATAGTATTAATTATAAATTACAGATAACACGTCACACACGGATGCCCAAGTTCAGGAGATTTCGATTACCGTCCAGCAGGACGAGCCAGCCAAGGAGAGTATACTCCATTCGCCCACCCGACCATTGTACCTGGGACACCCTCGCTTGTTTGGCAGTGTCTACCTGAGCTAATCGGCCTTTTACATATATAAATATAATATATTCAAAAATCCAATAATATATTTGTATATAATATATATATATTAATATAATATATAACTATTTATATACATACTATATATATTATCTATTTATATATAATATATTATACATATATATTGTCATCATATTAGTATTATATGCAAGACATAAGCGTTTTTTCATTTTCTAATCATTTTTTTATTTTTTTTTGCAATTAGTTTTTATTTTTTCTACATCTTATTTACATCAATTTTTCTCATTTTTATTTTTTATATTAGTTTTAGCATGGTTGGCTAATCTGTCTTTTGGTGCGGATTTTCATGATCTTATGATGGCCTGATAAAAAAATTATTCAAAATAATTTTTTCTTTTTCAGAATAGAATGAGGAAAACAAGAGGAAGAAATCGATATTATAAATTTAGAGGCTTTACCAAGAGGTCTAGACATTTGCTCATCAATTCCGACTAGAAAACATAATAAAAATTTTAAAAAAGAAGTGTTTTTTATTATTATTTTTTTGGGGCGTTTGTATATTTAGCAAAAAATCTCTCTCTCCTCTCTCTTCTTCTCTCTCTCTCTCTCTGACTTATTATAAATATATATTAATACATATATATATAAGAAATTATAATATATATATATTATATATATATTGCCAGCACGCCGACCTTAGTGTGATGTGTTGTGTGTGTGTGCCGTGAGTGCGGTGCGTTGAGCGGTAGCGGTGTGACCTTCGTGTCCGTGTAATCTAATTCTAGTATGGTTGGAGATGCTGATTTTGCGATTGGATAAATACTAATACTTTTGTGGACAAGCTATATGAGTAACATAAATGTAAAGCAGATGCTTCGATGTCGATGAGGAAGAAAGCAAGAGAGAGATCGTCAAAGATATCAAAGAGTCAAAGACAGAACCCGAAAGCAATGATAGTACATAAAATAATTTCGAAGGACATAAATTTTCCATTAGAAACGCATTTTCAGAATTTAAAAATTAGAGATTGAGAATGATTGTGAAAAAAGAGAGAACTTATACGTCAGTAAAACTATTAATTTCCCCTTTCTATTGCTCTACAGTGGGGTGGAATTGTGCAAACACTGTCCAATTTCCTTTTTTTCTAAGCTACATATAAATATATATATATTTAGATACTAATAATATATATATCTATATATTATATAGTATATAATATATAATATTTTATATATATATATATATATATATATTATATATATATATATAGCAGAACCTGTTAGCACCCCCGTTCCCCTCTTGCGAGAAAAGGACGACTCCGAGATACTGTGCCACCACAGCAGGCCTAGCCCCTAGACCCGTCAGAACGAGCGTAGGTTCATCATGTTCGAGTAATTTAGCAAGATATATCTTGTGTCGTCACTGATCAGAGAAGGACAAATTCTAACAGTAATTGGAGGGATCATTATGAAATCTAGATATATATTCCTGAATGGATGGATATAGGGCAGTGCGGGGACGGGACAGTATCACTGTATCAATCACTCTGGTTTGAGTTTGACGGTTCAAAGTTTGTTCTGTGAGAGATATTTCGGATGGGCGTGCTTGGAGTATGGTGTTGTTTGAGTATTCGAAGATAGTTCCTTGTGTTATCTGCGTGTGGATATGTTTGATAATGGGAGTGTTTGGGGAGTATTAGGAAGAGTGATGTATATGTTAGAATAGTATATTGGTGATGTTATTTTTTAACTTCTTGATGGAGGAGGTTTCCGTAATGTTAGGTTAGGAGGTGGTATGCTGAGAGTGATCTGCTGTAAAACTGGCAGCATAGCATTTCAAGATGGGTCCTTGTTGGAAGAATTTTTATTTATATTTGTAAATAATATATAGGTGTGGACGGAAGACAGTTTGTTATTATTCTGAGAGATTTGTTTTGAATTCTCTCTAGTTTTTGGATGTTGGTCTGTACTATTACGGGCGCCTACGAGGGTGGTGCATATTCAATATGGGACAAAGATATTGCCTATATACAAAAGTGAGGGATTCTTTGTGTTGGCCGAAAATTGTTCCGGTTAGTGTTTTCATTGAGTTTAATTTGTGTGAGGCTTTAGAGGTAATGTTGTTTATATCTGGGTGAAAGTCATTTGTATCAAAAGTTAAACCTTGGATGATGTGTTGTTTATTGAAAGGGAGTGAGTCTGTTGTTCGAAAGAAAAGCTGTTGGATGAGTATTTGATTCTTTTCTGTCAGATGTGAGTAATTGATAGCCGCTGTTCCAGCTGGCTTATATATTGCTGCAATTTGCGACTTGCTGTAATTATAGAGATACTTTGAACTGTTATTGAAGGTTATCTGCATAGCTATTGATTTTTATTGAGAATGATGTAGGGTGTGAAAGATCGTGAAAAAGAAAGATAAAAAAGTGTTGGTGAAAGAATTGTGTCCTGAGGGACTCCATTATATAACTAACATATATGTACGAGAAGTGTGGCTTCCTTGTATTATTCTGGCAGTAGGACCTAATAGGAAATTTGCTATTATTTTCATGTCATTGATAGTTATTTCTGTGATTAAAATTTTGTCTATTGTATCAAATGCCATGTTTATGACTATTGCTACTAGTAGAGTGTGGAAGGGTGGTAGTTTTTGATTAAAATCCGTGAGAGTGTTTCGTGTTAGATCGGTAAGTAGTGTGGTATTGGAACATTTTTGTCTAAAACCATGTTGTATATCTGAGAAGAGAATAAAGGGGAGATTCTAATCAGGATTAATCACCTGAAAACTTTAAATATTGTAGAGAGAAATGATATAGGTTTATATGAAGCGAGCTTGTTGGGTGGTTTGCTAGGTTTTATCATGAGGATAATGTGATGCATGCGTGTTTCTAAAAATAGTGGGTTAGTGTAGGTTTGGCACGCAGTATTGAATATTTGGGTTTCTCAAATGTCTGGGGTGGATATTGGATATTTTATCCGCACCCGCTGCTTGTGAGTCTTTTTAGGCTTTTGATGTTGTTGAAAAATCTAACGGAGTAAATGGGGAGACTTCTTGATTGTTCTTTAACTTTTTAAGTCAATTAATTGATAATATATTGGTGGGTGTTGTAGGTTTGTTGCTAATTTTAGAGTAATATGACATGACGGTATTGCACTGATTTTATGGGCTATTGATTTTATTGCTTTGTTTGCAGATGACTTCATGGGTTGGTGGGGGCTGTGTTTGTGAAGTAATGAATTTTTTATCATTGAAAATTGTTGTGCTGTGTTGGTTTTATGGTTGAATGTTTGGGTGTATTCTTGCTAATTTTTATTTTAGCTAATTTTTGATATTGTTTCTATGTTGAGGTCAATGATCTGATGATCTATTTGGTCTTGGTTTGATTGTCTGTTTTGATGAAGGGAGTTTCCTTGTTTTATTAAGGAGTCTCCATCTGGTGAAAAGGTGGGATTGAAATGTTGACTGTGGCCTTGGGGGATAAATTTTTTGGATATCTTTAGAATGATATTTTTAAAAATTTTTTATTGCTTTGTCAAGATATGCAATGTTAGAAGTTTGGAAGAATTGGAGTTCCTGTTCTATAAATTTAGAATAAGCTTTCTAGTTTGATTTCATATAATTGAAGTATGTTATTTTAATGAAAAAATGTGCTTGGCGTTTGTACTGAATTGTGATTAATATTGGAATATGATTTGAGGCTAAAGCATGAAATGTTTGTCAAGTTCTGGTAACCTGAATTGGGGGGAGCAGAAAGAAGGTAATGTCGAGGTACGTTGGGTTCTGATTATGTTGGAATAGTTGTCTAGTAGGTTGGTTTCTGTTGCTGAGGATGATGAGTGTGTGTAATTTCCTATAAGTGTATCATATGATGATGTGTGTGCGTGTGTGTTAAGCAATACAGAATGATGGGAATTGAAATTCCCAGCCAGTATCAAATTATTATATAGGGTAAGAGTGGAAGGTCAGGGACATAATCCCGGTGCAGTGTTGAAAGGTTTGATGAGGAACGTGGAGATTATCCAGATTTTATATTTTTTTAGTGATTTTTACTTCAATTGATTGGACCGATAAGAATTTTTCGTGAATCCTAATTTGTTGTATGTGGTTTGTGGTGTTCCGAATTTGTGTTTTTGTGTACGAGAATAACCAGACTATGTAGGGATGGATCCTTTGCTTGTATTACGGTTGGGTGAGGGAGGTGTCTGGAGCGAGCTTAGATTTTTACGTAAAGGCTATGTGTATATTTATTTAATTAATGTGTGGAGAAGTCATGTTTATTCTTAATATCATTGATATTTAATATATATATATATATAATACATATATATATATAGTATAATATATATTAATATAAAATGATAGTATTATATAATTATATACTTATATATATATAATATATTATATATATATAGCTATTATATATATAATATATATATATAATAATATAATATTATATTCATATATTATTATTATATTATTATTATTATTAATTTATTCATTATTATTACTGTTTATTAAATAGTATATTATTATTATTTATTATTATGATAATTATTATTATCATTGATATTTTATTTTACTTTACTATACTATATCTAATATATAATATATACTATATACTTCATATTATATATCATATTAATTTATCATCCTATATATATATGTATACTACGTATGATAATTATATATATATATACTATATAGGTATATACTATATATATATTGGCGGTGATCTACGTGTATACATATTAGCTCCTCAGGTACGCATCGTATAATAATATATATTATATATTTTTATTATTATTATTATTATTATTCTGGTTATTTTTATTCGACCTATCATTTTATATCTTTACACTAATCATCGATTCCTAATCAGTTATAATATAGAATTACACCATTACCCTGGTTGTTTTACCCGCTTAGTATACACTACTCACTTCAAATGCTGCTAACAGTTCAAGTATTGTCTTTACGACTTAGATATTATGTGTCTAACTATACGGCTACAACTTATAGTTATTGATTATTACAATGATTGGAATTATAATTGTTCGTAACTAAATTAGTAGTTCTCTTCATTAATTTATGACTAAATTTATTATTATTATTATTATTAATGATCATTTATTTTATTATTATTTATTATTATTATTTGATTAATATATTATTATTAATTTTATTATTTACTGTCGATTTGAGCGTATTCGTGAACTATTTTTAGGTGTTTTGGAATTACTGTTATGTAGATGTTTGCCATTTGATACTTATTACTATTAATATATGAACTGATTTTATCTATTATTTTTTTCTTCTTTTTTTATTAATAATCTTATTACTGTTATTATTAATAATTATGTTTATTGTTATTATTATTATTATTATTATATTTATTATTATTATTATATTAATCTATATTCGTCTCGGTCCTCACCAGGACCCCAACGGGGGGGAAAAACCCAAAACTGTTTGCATAGTTTAGATCACCACTTTCAGATACTATGGAAATTATTTTTTTGTTATTATAATTAATTTTTATAATATAATTGTCAAAAGTATTACACTGAGAGACTTTATGTAACATGTAATGTTAAGTATTGCTTTTCTGAATAAAGATTTCTGATTCTGAAATTGAACATCGTATTATTTTTATTTTTATTATTAACAAAAATAATAATAAAAATTTGACAAGTTTTATATTAGTTTTAACATTATTTTCTTCATTTTATGGCTTGATTGATTACATTGGGAAAAATAGTGAACTTTATTTATTAAAATAGGAATATATATATATATATATAATTATTATCTATATTTATATATATATATATATATATATATTATAGATATATATATATACCTATATATCATAATAATTAATATATATATTATTCATATATAATATATGATCAGACGAGAGAGAGAGAGAGAGGAGAGAAGAGACCACAAGCCACTGTACCCTGGTCTCGACCCTCTTTAGGGAATCCTTGGTGTAGCATTACTTAGAGAAGTTCCCTTCCTAGGAATAGGAATGCTAGTATGGTGAGAACTTTTTAATGTATATATATTACTATAACTATATATATATCATAATATATACAGAGTATATATACTATATACATACCTATATATATAGCGTTAATTATATATATAATATCATCAACCATATATATCCATATTATATATATATATACTAATATATATATAATATATATATATATACCTCAATAATACATACTATAATATATATATATTTTACTTAATATATATACTATACATAATATATATATATATATATATATATAATATATATACTATATAAATATATAATATCATATAATATATATTATATATAATATATATATATATTATATATATATAATATATAGATAATTATAAATTTAGGCACTTAAAAATGGCATTCGGAATAACAGAGAAGTTGAAAGCAAATAACTTTTCTTTGTAAGTGAAACCTTTTGTGCTATGGTTGTAATGATAAAAACTTACAATGAAAATATTTCTGAGAAACTCTTAACACTTAGTCTTAGCTTATGAATAAGTAAAAATACATGACTCCCTTTTCTCTCCCTCCTCTCTCAGTCTCTCCCTCCTCTCTCAGTCTCTTCTCCCCTTCATAACTCGCTTGTCTATTATTTCTTAAGAGTGTGATATCATAATTCTAATCTTGGACTTGATAAGGGACGAGCTAACGACCAGCAGGGGACTGACTTTTAAGTCTCTTTACATTTGTGCCAAGCAGCGATTTTTAAAGTGCAACGCGCTCATCTTTATGTTCCGAAGATATGATAGAATTCTCAACAGAATAATTTTTTTTCTCTCTTTCCAATTAATGATAAATAAAAGAGCTTGATTTTCAATTTATGCAACGCTTAAAAATTACATATTAGCAAAAAATTTATTCCTTTTTATCTTCACTTGAATGATCCTTTTCGAATTTGTGGACGTCAGTTGATCGAAAAGGTGTTCACAGAAGAAAATGGCGAAAGTAACGACAGTGATTTTCGAGGTTAAGTAACTTTATTCTAACAAGGATCGAACTAGCCAAATTCTCATATCAACATTAAAAAATTATCAGCGCTTCAAATATAGTTACGGGTCTATATATATATATTATAATATATATAGTATATATATTACTTTATATATATATATATATATATATTATATATATATATATATCATAATATATATATATCATAAGTTTATTAAGAAAGGATTATTGATAAAGTCGATATCCTTATAACTACAGATAATATATATATATATATATATCTCTATACTCTAATAATATAATATATATATATATATATACTATAGATATTATACTATATATATTTATTGAGTATTATACATAAGAAAGGTTACTGAAAGCACTCTTGGTCACATTTTATAACTGCATAAAGTTATCTGAAAAAAAAATTAAAATAAATTAACAAAATCAAAATGTTTCACTATCAAAATTTAATCAATTTAATATAAAGAAAAATATAAATTTATTATTTTAATTGAAAAAGTGATAATACAACATAAAATTTTTAACCTAATTCTTCTCACAAAAGAAACCGATAGTTCATTAAACCAAATTGGAGGTGCAGCAAACATCGAATTAATTCTCTTAATGAAGAACGAATTCTCTCTCTCTCTCTCTCTCTCTCTCTCTCTCTCTCTCTCTCTCTCTCTCTCTCTCTCTCTCTCTCTCTCTCTCTCTCTCTCTCTCCTCGATATTCTTCGGCGCAGTCAGTTCTAGGGCGACATTACTAGCAACTCGGCAATTTACTTAATGGTCCTAAAGAAAACTCCTGAATAAAGAGATTCGAGGTCCGAAATGTTATAATGAACAGGGCGAAGGCCTTTGTCTGGCAGCTAATATATAATATATATATATATACAGTCATATATAATAATATCATATATTATATATATATATATATTATATATATATTATATATATATTATGACTTATTTATATATATAATATATATATATATATATATTATCAGTTATATATATGGGCAGAATGTTCGTGTGAAAGTTTTGTGGAAGAGATGAAACTTTTTAACTCTACACTAATGCGGAAACAAAAAATTTATCGCATCGTTGAAGACTATAATGTTCTATAAAATCATATAAGGATGTTCTCATGCAAAGGCCCAAAATTCAGATATCATCTCCCTGCATAGAATACTTCCAAAGAGTAATAAAAAAATTGCCATAGCAGGACCTTGCTTAGGCCCGCATAATTCTGATGTCATTTCTGTTTCTTGTAAAATTTTTGAGCGCAAATATTATATATTATCAGACTAATACTATTATATAATCTATATATATATATATACTAATTATATATATAGTATATATATATATATATAATATATACATTATATATTATATAAGTATATTATATTGTAAATAAAGACACTATTGTGGAAAGTGACTGATCATTGCTCCTCTGGGGTATCGACCAACCAGTGTTGCGACGAGACCGACATCTACGCGGACGCTTCTACCAACTGAGCTATTCTTCTAACCCAAAGAAAGTTATATTCAAGATCAGCGTTTCAAACGACCGAGCCCAACTATCAACGGCTAATCAGCATGTTCTTCACCCTGCCGCTTCCCTCGATTCGTAAGATTTAATAGATGTAACATACTGCCTAATAGACCCGCAGCTTAAATTTGCCTCAGTAAATAAAGAACTAGTAGTGGGGAAGGTTAAATAACAATCTTCCTTGAATCTTCGAATCCTAACTTTTTTGGGCTTAGGCGATAGCTCAGCCGGTATAGAGCCGCCGAGTATGTCCGGTCTTCAGTCGCAACATGCGTCTGGTTCGACCCAGAGTGAGGCAATTTTCTTTACCTTCCCGCAATATAGTTCTTATTTACTATACAAATTTAAGCTGCGGTTCCTATTGCAGTATTTACATCTATTATATAGTAACATATAATATTTTATATATATATCTATATTTATATATATATATATATATTATATATATACTATATATATATATATATATACAGATAAACACCACAGCTCACGGGCAGAGCCCTAATCTAGGAGGGGGTGTACTCGATTAACGTCCGAGCAGGACGAAGCCAAACCCAAGGGAAGAATAGCTCACATTCTCCTTCGCACCGCCAGTGGCGATTCCTGGACCGCTCACTTTGGTTTGGCGTAGGGCTCTACAAACTGAGTACTGGGTACTTTTATGGTAAATAAGTGATAAATTTACCTAAAAAATACATTCATATTCCATATACAAATACATACATAAACATAAAAATACACATAATGCAAGAACCATCAAAAAGTAAAAGATGATACACCTCGAATTTTCGAAGAGGGAAAAAGATTCAATGGTCTGAGGAAGAAAAACTTGAAATTTTGTGGTGTGCTATACATATAGTAGCCATAATAAATTTCCTAAAAAAGATACTCTAGAAAGAACAAAAGAAATGCTATTAAAAAGATCAATAGTAGATAAAAGAAAAATAGAAACAACACCAAGTAGTAGATTCAGTAGCTACTAATACTAAAATCGGCAAAACCCCAATAACTGAAGAACAGATAAAGCAGATTAAAAAGAAGTGAATGAATATTTTGAGGGAATAAATATATGTGAAGACCGATGGATTTGGACGTACTAAAGGAGTAAATTTCTAATGGAAAGTTATTTTATTGGAGAATTTATACCAAGAAAAATCAACACGAGTGAAATATGGAAGTGGGTAGTGAAAAAAAAAAATTCTCCTCAAATGATTTCATGGAATATCTGTTCGGAGAAGTTTATAATCAGGTCAATAGAAAACAAATGGTTAATCAAAAACAAGCAATTCTAAATTATGTAAAAGACAAAAAGAGCCAGGAACAAAGAAAACCGAAAGCTACACTACCATCTTATGAAGAAATTGAATTAATAAAAGGGAAAGCATTAAACATAGTTGAAAATGAGTTAGAATTAGCAACTAAAATGGTAGAAGAAATAAGAAAAATAAGAAATAGGAACACCAAGAAAATACAAGATGACTCAGTAAAAGGAAAGAAAGGGGGAAAGGAAAACTGCTGCTATGCCAGAAAATGAAAAAGAAAAAATGCAGAAATTATTAGAAATAAATTGCAATATAGAAGAAAAGGTAGAACAGGAACAAGAGAAACCAGAAGAATTTGAAATGATTGTATATGAAAAGTATATGAACCTGAGAAACGAGGACCAAGGATCGGGAGAAAGTAGTCTAAGGAGTGAAGATGAAATAAACTATACAGATGATGAAGTGGAAACAAATCCAGATGAGAAACAGATAAATGATGAAAGAGAAAATGAAAGAATCGGCGAAATTCAAAATTCAACGCAAGAAGAATCAAATAACAATGACGAAAGTGAAGAAGAATTGTTGGTCAAAATATCCCATTATAGGGAGGAAGATATACATCTAGGAATAGAAAAGAGGTGAAGTATAAACAAGATCAGTAATTAGAGTTTGCTAAATAAATATACAGGAATTGCTAACAAAATGCTGCCCCGGATTATACCACCAAATTGTGATATAACTGAAATAAACCGGCTATATTATGCTACTGCTAGAGCAATAGCTGACACATTAGAAGTTAAAACCAAGGAAACTATAAGAACAAATAGAACTAAACAAAGAGAAATAGAACCACCCACTTGTGCATGCAATTAGAAGAAGGAAACAATACTAGCTGCAAAGGTTAAAAAAAGACAGAGATATGAAAAAAAAACAGAGAAAAGAAAAAAACAATAGAATATTTAAAGAGGGAAATATAAAACTCTATAGAGAGTTAAGAAAGGATATGATCAAAGTAGAGAGACCACCATCTAAAGAAGAAAACGAGAAATTTTGGAAGGAGATTAATGAAAGTGAAGTTATCCCTGATAATGAGGATAATTGGAAAGGAGAAGTAGTAGACAACCCTCAAATAACAGCGATTATAATGAAAGAAGGAAGAATTAAAAAAAAATTAAGTAAAGAAGATTATTAGATAAAGTGGAAGTTGGAAAGAACCAGGAAAGTCCAAGTACATAATGTATGGTTAAAGATATTAAAAATACTTATTAAACCTCTAACAGTAAGATTTAATAGGTTGATAGAGAACCAAGAAGAAATCCTAGAATGGCTCACTAATTGAGTTACAACACTAATACCAAAGAATGAGGAAGCAGAATTGGCGAGCAAATACCGCCCAATCACATGCATACCAACCATATATAAAATACTAACTTGAGTCATGGTGAAAAGGGTAACAACACACCTAAAAGCAAAGGACATAATTAATGAAGAACAAAAAGGATGCAGTAAAGGATGTTATGGAACACAGAATCAGTTATTAATAAACAAGATGATAATGATAAATAGTAGAAAAGTGCAGAAACATTTCAGTATGGTATGGATCGATTACAAGAAAGCATATGAAAGCGTCCCTCATAAGTGGATTAAGAAAGTACTGAGGATTTACAAAATTAATGAGCTGGTTATAAACTTCATAGATGAAGCAATGAGGAAATGAAAGACAGACCTGGTACTGCCGTATGAAAAAGGGCAAATAAAAATAGGAGGAATAAAAAAAAAGTGGTATCTTTCAGGGAGACTCTATTTCCCGCTGTTGTTCATACTGGCTCTCAATCCCCTAAGCACACTAATAAATAACTTGGTAAATTGGATATCACGAATTAACTCGAAGCAGAAAAAAAAAAGCAAAGAATATTTGGAAATCTTTTATGTGGATGACATAAAATTATATGCTCAGAATAAAAAGGAATAGAACGGAAAAACAGGTAGAGGTTGTGAACGATATTCCAGAGACATATATGTATGGAATTTGGGTTAGAGAAGTGTGCATTTTGTACAGTCCCAAAAAGGAAAGTAAAGAAATAGTAACAGAAAGACTAGGTGAAGCATTATAAAGCGTCTGTGTGTAAACCCTGATACGTGATAATACGGGAAGTAGAGCAACGGTAATACTATACAACAATACCTAGGAATTGAAGGAGTCTGATGAATAGAGTCAAAAAGGTTCACAGAGAAAAATAACAAAAGAATATATAATTAAGCAATGAAAGTATTTTAGAATTCCGAATTGAAGACCAAGAAATAGAAATATTGCCTTAAGAAACTCTGGACAAGTCCCCTCCTCATGCCTCGATAATAGATTGTTATTTGACGACGTAAAAAACCAGAAAAGTTACGCACGCTCATAAGATCATCTACAAAAACCAATGCAATACCAAGGGTGTATGTGCTAGAATGAAGAGGTTTGGGGGGTTCCACAAATAGGCGATCATATATACAAACAGAGAAATAATAGATTAAGCAAATATTTAGAGAGTTGAAAAAGAGTATATTTATGAGATGGGTGTATGAGCATGAGATAAAGAAACCCCCAACAATATTCACAATACAAAAAAAAAAAGGAGAGGATTACCTGGAAGAGTAGGTGATTGGAGAAGCATAGAGTGAAGGGCAGAGAAGAAGTAGGAAAGAAATAAAAGATTTGAAACAAACACAAGCAAACAAGATATACAATAATGAGGACACAACATGGATGAGGCATGTATGTGGAAAACACTTTAGGATAGATGTACTGGACCAAGATTTTACAATCGATAACGGAGCATCACAGTACTAGAACCTTTCAACAGGAGAGATACTAAAGAAGAAGTGAGAGAACACTAATAGTTAATAAGAACAAACTGGTCATGAAATATAGAGGAAGGAAGAAGTCACGGAAAAGTTGCAGAATCTGCAAGAAAAAACAGGAAACAGTAACCATTATTCGACAGGATTCGAAACTACTGCTACGAATGGGTGAATATACACAGATAGAACAATAACACCAATTTGGCAATATGATTATATGAAATCCTATACCAAAAAATACAATTTTGAACAATAGACACCGACAAATAGCTGGCATCACAAACTAAGCCACAATAATTCGAAAAACGAGGGAAGCCCATGATATCCTCTAAAGACCATGCATTCCAACATCAATACCTACACCACATAACCGACAGACAGTAGGAGTAGGGAAAGAGACACAGAAATGCTACTATTATAGAGATTGAATAAGCAGCGACAACAGAATAACGTTATATGAGAGAGAGAAAAGGATAGTTGATAGATGATATGTAAGGACTAAAATATGACATAAGAAGAATGGGGGGGGGTGGAGGACGGCTTGAATTATACAATAGTATTGGAGCGACTGGAGTGGTAAAGAAAAACATGACCACATACTCAAAAGAGCTGCCTAACATCTTAGTTAAGGATGTGGCAGTGGAGGTGAGGTGATAAAAAAAAAGCCTGGCAATCCTAAGACTCGCGCTAAGGAGTATACCTAAAAAATCCTTATGCCATAGGTCCAAGGTTGATCTGTGTTATAACCTCTACAATAGAGAGAGTGGGAAAAAATACATGATGTTGCGTGTGTTCATTGCGAGTGTCTACCACTGAAGCTACCGGCCGCTTTATGTAAATAAAGAATACTTAATACTAAAATATACATATATACAATGATCTAAATATACCTCTTTTAATATTGTTTACCTCAAATTGTTATTATATTATTATTATTAAATCAAACACTATAGTTAACTCAAAACACCATTATTTTACTATTAATCCCAATATATATATACCTTTATATTTAATTTATAATCTATAAACGTATTTTAAAATTAATAAAAAATAGAATATTTAGATATATTTTTGTTAGTTATTTATATATATATATATATATATAATAATATATATATATATCGTGAGAGGAATGACTAATTACGTTCACTTGCTTTTCAATACAAATTATTCTCTCTCTCT
>JABUQX010066804.1:10000-29913 GCA_015478945.1 Trachelipus rathkii | reverse complement strand
TTTATTTGTTTTTGATTCAGAGGACTTTTATTGCTCTCTCAAACTAAATGTATTCAGGTATAAGATGTGATGCTCTCTCTCTCTCTCATCTCTCTCTCTCTCTCGCTTTTCTCTCTCTCTCTTCCCCCTTTTTTCTATTTCTCAAATTCTCACGCTCCCCCTCTCTACTTTCTTTCTCTCTCTCTCTCTCTCTCTCTCTCTCTCTCTCTCTCTCTCTCTTCTACTCTCTTGGAATGGCAAGTCGATACTTATTCTCAAAAGACCATTTATTTGTTTTTGATTCAGAGGACTTTTATTGCTCTCTCAAACTAAATGTTTCAGAGAGAAGATTTTTATTCTTTCTCTCTCTCTCATTCTCTCCTCTCTCTCTCTCTCTCTCTCTCTCTCTCTCTCTCTCTCTCTCTCCTCTCATCATGAATGTCTAGTCGATACTTATTCCATAAAACCCATTTATTTGTTTTTTGATTCAGAGGACCTTTTTTATTGCCCTCTCAAACTAAATGTTATTGTATAAGACGGTTTGCATGCTCTCTCTCTCTTCTCTCTCTCTCATCTCTCTCTCTCTCTCTCTTTCTCTCTCTCTCACAAACACACAAACAAACACACACCACACACACACCACACATTACTATAATATATATATATATATATATATATTATATATTATTATATATACTATATTATATATACTATTATATATATATATATATACTATATATATATATATATATACTATATATACATATATATACTATACTATATAAGACGTCATGCCATTGCATTCTCAGCTTGAATAGAGACTTGCCGGTGAGCGACGTAACCAATTGAAAAAAAAAAAAAAAAAAAAAAATAGGGTTCTCAAAATTCTTCAGCAAAGATACATCTAGGTTAGGTAGGTTTACCCCATCGTTGATCATTTAGGTTAGGTCTAAGCTTACCAGCATCGTCGATCCATATAGAGTTAGAGTCTTCGGATTTAGGTCCCCTCCTAGTTTGCAGTAAATGATAACGATTTGTTAGTATTAACACAGAAAAATCTAGTGAATTATTGTGCTAATAATGTGGGCCCAAAAGCGACCCGGATGATATCTCAAAAACTACGAATAGGTACAAGAAAAGAATAACATATTTAGGAATCAATCCTACTAGCAAATTTGATTGGAAAAGTGGAATGAATTTAATTTTGAAATCAAAACTACGATAGGTTCAAGAGCAAAACTAAAAACATATTTTGGAATCAGGGCATGAAATTTGTTATGGAAAATGGAATCTTTGCGGTTTACCTAGGGGTAGTCTTTTAGTTAAAAAAAAAAGTTTCCATTGTCACTTCACAAATGGTATACGGCTGTTCCACAAATATGTTACTAGATTTTCTTGTACCCATCGTAATTTTCGAAATATATAAAAATAAAATAATAATTTTTCTATCAAATTTCGATACGCTGATTCACAAATTATATATATATATATATATAATATATATACATATATATAGTACTATTAGTATATATATATATATATATATATATAAATATATATAATATATATATTATATATATAATAATATATAATATATATATATATAATATAATTATAAGATATATAGTCATATATATCGCAGACTTTGTTGCGTTGTTTTTTTCTTTCCAGCTATTTCTGTAATGTGGAACTCCTTTCCTTTTTGTTTTTCTAACTGTATTTGATATTCGCTTCTTTAAAAGCCACGTCTTGCTCTCACTTGAGAGATTTCCGTTAAGTTAGGGTTGGGTGGGATTTTTATCTGTTTTATTTCTACCCCCCTTCTTGATAGGGCCCAGCCTCGAGTGTTGGTGTTAAAAAATATATATATAATCGTTCTTGTCTTTATAGTGAATCAGTGCAGTGTTAAGTGAAAAATTTAATCATTATAGATAAACTCATTTTATGGTCGAAATGAGTTTTTTTTGGTTATCTATCCTAACCTAACCTAACCTATATAGTTTATTTTTTTATTTATTTATTTTTTTTTTTTAATTTTAATATTTTGCCAGAGCACTACCTCTTATTGCCAGGATAAGATGTTTTATTTTAACCCTCAATAAAATTAAATGAAAAAACTAATATATTTAAGGATGTAATTATAATTACTAAAATTTCGTTTTTTTTTTTTGTTTTCACTGCCATTTTTAAAATGTATACGCTTAATTAAAAATGTATTCAGTTTTTTTGTAGCTATCGTAGTTTTTTAGATACAGGTGTCACATAATCGGAAGACTGGCTATAATATCCATTTCAAATGTTTCTATTACTCTGATTAAGGTTTCGAAAAATTGTTTAATATATATATATTATATAATATATAATATTCATATATATTATATATATATATTATATATATATATGATATAGTATATATATAGTTATAAAACATATATATATAATTATATATAATATATATATCATATATATATATATATATATATAATATATATAGAGATTCATGTTTGATTATCAGCTTCCCCTTATTTAACATATACATTGTTTGAATATCGGAACAGATTTCATAAAATCGAAGTGCAAATGGTTAAAAATCAAAATTAAAACTTTAATACTAAAGCCAGCTTCACACCTCTAAAAATATTAAAAAACTAACCTTGACTTAATATAATATTAAATAAAGTAAATTACTAATATATAATCATTATTAAATTTCACTTCTGGATGTTTAAAAAAAAAAAAAAAAAAAAAAAAAAAAAAAAAAAAAAAATAAACCCGCTGCAATTTCTGAAACATTGAAACGTGACTAAAATGTTGCTAGAAGAACAATGCATATCGTTCCAGCTATACTCCGTCAGCTTTGTATTTTTTTTTTTCAATATACTGCCAGTATATGATATAACAATGAATTTAAATAGGAACCTGTTTTGTTTTATACTCCGTCAGTTTTTTTTTTTTTTTTTTTTTTTTTTTTTTTTTTTTTTTTTTTTCTTTTAATTATATTTTCTTTGACTATATGATACAAACAATGAATTTAAGTGGTTACAACGGACATGATTCAAAAGTTCGAAATATTTTAAATAATTATCTAAAAATCACTTTCTTTAAATATTTTAAAAAGCTGAAATATTTTGAGATAATACGTTATATATATATATAATATATATATATATCATATATATATATATATTAATATATATTATATATATATATATATATTATATATATATTATTAACTATATATAATATATATTATTAATATACTTATTATAGACTTTACACTGCCTTTATGTACATTATACAGTCCTTTATATAATTTAAAACTAACGAAATACCAAAAGAGTAAACAACCTCATATTCAAGAAGTCTGGAAGGAACCGGTTTTTAAAATATCGACGAGGGGGGATTCGTCCCCCCCTCTGTCCCCCATCGGCTCGGCCCCCTTAATGGAAATAATATGCTTCCATTGAACCTTTAAACTCAACTTACATCGCATAGTTTAATTGACTTAAGATTAAAATTGCTCTAAACAACTGAATAGATTATCTATTATTATTAATTATTATTCATCATTATTATTATTATTATATTATTATTATTATTATTATTTATTATTATTATTATTATTATTATATAATTAGTATTATCTTATTAATGGGCTGAATCTTTTAATTAATCCATCTCGTCTAAAAAATTTTTCCTTTAACAAAGGTAGTGAAGCTAAATAAAAAAAACAAAAATGACAAAATCGAAACAATTATATATTCTATCTCAAAATCAAAGCCTTACACAATATTTAGCCTAAGGGTTGTATATAAAAGTGTGATTGAAAAGGGTGTCAGAATTTAGTGAAAAGTACGATACTAGGATTTGGTTTCAATTTCTCTCTTTTTTTTGTTTTTATTTATCACAAAAAAAAAAAGTAAAGTTGAAATTTTCTGAAAACTAATTAGTCCATTCCTGTAACTTTCGCATGCGGTCTCTTACAGAGAGAGTAAACTTATTATATTTGTCTAATTGTGGTTCAAACTTTCCACATAACTAACTAATTAGAAAAAAAGTTCAACTGCTTTTAACGCTATGCAGCGTCGGGTTCATGTGTTCGATTTAGTAGCGTTTAAAATAAAATCGGGATAAGCTTAAACTGGGAAGTAGTAAAATTCAACAAGAGCCTATATTGGATAATAAATATATATATATATATATTTATATACTATCAATATAATATAACTAATATATGATTACGTTTATAGTATATATATATATTCATTATATATATATTATATAATATAATTATATATATATATATATATGGAAATGTGTAGAAAACTGTACTGTTAGTAAAACGATGTTAAAAGTTTGGTGGTTTTAATTTCGCGTCTTCGTTCTCTCTTCTCCTCGTCATATCAAAATAATACCATTAATATACCCCTTAATCCCAATTCGGACGATATTTTTAATCACATCTAAATTAAGTAGATAGGCACATGCTCAGCCTACGATATCCAGATCATGATGACTGGAAATGAATAAATGTGAGAGCAACATTCTTCATTTACTAGAAGTTTTTTAGTATATTTAGATTGATTATTTATTATTATTTGATTTTGTTTTATATTTCAAACCATATAAATCTAAATGATATATATATATACTATATATTTATTTATATATATGTATATATACTATATAATATATAATATATATATATATATATATATCATATATATTATATAATTATATATACTATATAATATTATATTTATATTATATTATATATTATATATAAATATATAATATATCAGTGTCTAAAGCTGGACAATCATTACTGAGAGGAACTGGCAGCAACCTACAGCTAAGTTTTAGTAACACAATTCACTTTTTTTTATTTTTTTTCAATTTAATTTCTTCGGAAAAATAATTTTTAAAAAAAAATTTATTACCCCACTTTAGGGGGCTCGAGCCACGGAGGACAGGGGGACAAGTCCCCCCCGGTGCGTCCACCGGTGAGGTCGAGACGAGACTCGACTCCTGCCATCTTGCGGTTTACCCTATGGATTCCTTTAGTAAAATAATACCCAAAGTGTAAAAGGAAGTTAAAATTATTCTTTTTTTTTAACTAAAGCAATACATATAGAGGTAAACGCCAAGACATGGCCCAGGAGTCGGGGGTCTCTCGCCTCCCGGTAGGGACGACGGGGGGGACTTCGTTCCCCCCCTCTGTCCCCCGTCGGCTCAAGCCCCTAAAGGGGAGAATAAAATTTTTTTTTATATTTCAGCAACGAATAATTGCAAAAAAAAAAAAAAAAAAAAAAAAATTATTTCACACCACCTCATTCGCAAAAACAAAAAATTAGAGAAAAAAAATAATGCGTAATACAAATGCCTTTTTTACAAAAAAAATTCGAACTCAATAATTGCAAAATTATTTTCGTACGATTTCACGGAAACTTCGCAAAATTAAAAACTCGTCAAACTTACGTCTATAGCCAACAGTACAGCTTGTACAAATTTGCCTATATATATATATATATAATATATATAATAATATTATATATTATACTTATTATATATATATATATACTATTATATAATACTATAAATATATTATATATAATATATATATATATATATATATATAATAATATATATATATTATATTATATTATATATATATATATATATATACATATATAATTAATATATATAATATATATATATAGTATTATATATTTATATATATTATCATATAATATATATATATATTATATATTGTGGCTATGTTGTTATAATAAGCCTATGTAACATTAAAGTATAAAGTAAAATTCTTTACTTTGGTAATATGTGCTGAAGAAAGGAGATGGATATTGAAGTGTCTGGCAATGATATTTTAAGCAAATGTTTTAAGTCTGTTTCGACGAGAAGTCAAGATTTTTTATATAAATAAATAAATAAAAAGTTCACCTCGTTTTACAATTTGAGCTTTTTTTTTCATTTAATTTTTTAAGCGTTATCTTCCCTTCCATTCTATTATTTTATTGAATTCATTATCTTTCTCAGCAATTACTCGCAGCGCGCGCGCGCCAACACACACACAACACCACACACACACACACACACACACCACACACACACACACACACAACACACCACACACACACCACACACACACCACACACACCAACACACACACACACACACACACATATATATATATATATTATATATATATATATATATATTATATATATATTATATATAATATTATTTATATATATAATATATACTTAAATAATTAATATTATATAGGCCAGCATACCGAAAACTCCATGCATGTAACTTTAAAACTATAACAAGCTTACAGGAAATAAACATTTTTGAGTCTACGGTAGGCAATTTCTTGGTTTTGAACTTTAAAAATATTATTCTATTCTAAAATTGTATTAAATAAACACCTTAGAATATTAGTATAATCAATGGTTCTGCAGGACGTAAGCCTCTCATAAACCTTCTCCATTTGCAGCTAATGTAGAGCAAAGGGTTGACCAATATTTTTTTTATTATGCTCTGGAGAAAATGTTAAATTTTGCTTTTTATTTTCCTTTTAAGGGAGTTCGAGCCGTGGGCGGCAGGGACAGAGGGGGGAGGGGGGACGAGGTTCCCCCGGTGCGTCCCCCCGGTAGGTTCGAAGAACCCCGACTCCTGTCCATTCTTTCTGATTTACCCTTTGGGATATCTTTTAGTTAAAAAAAAGTCGACATTTGGCATCGTTTGACAGTTCACTCGAAGCAAAGGAGTCCTTCGTTCTTCTTCGTTCTTCTCATTATCATACAGAATTTCAACATTTTTAACAATTTTTAAAATTCTTTTCAAAACAAGCGTTTCTTTATTTGTTAATTTCATGGATAAAAAATGTCTCCTGATTAATAATAAAGTTTTACTGTTATTTTCCTGTAGTTGTTATAGTTTTTTTTTTTTTGTTGAATTGCATTGGCTAATCGGAAGGCTGATATATATATATATATATATATTATATATATATTATATTATATTATAATATATATATATATATATATATATATATATATTACTATAGATATATATATTATATATACTATATATAGATATAATATATATATATAGAGAGAGAGAGAGGAGAGAGAAGAGAGAGAGAGAGAGAGACAGACAAACCACACATACATAATTTCCAGCCTTTTTCTATTCGCTTGCTTTGATCCCCTCCACACATGCCAAATCTCTTTATTTGTTTTTGAAGCTTACATTATAATTTAATTACTTTAATAAATTTATTTTTATTATTATTATTATTATTATTATAATTATTATTATTATTATTATTATTATTATTATTATTATTATTATTATTATTATTATTATTATTATTAAATATTCATTAAATTATTATTAATTATTATTACCAGAAAAAGCCAGTTTTTGCGTTAATCTTCTCAAATATTCAAATGTCTGGCAATATTTTAATTTTGCGGCTTCTTCCATAATTATTTAATTCTCTCCTTGTTACATAGTACTCGCGCGGGCGCACACACACACACACACACACACACACACACACACACACACACACACACACACACACACACACAGAGGTCTGTGGAGCTGTCAAATTTTCACCGGCTCCGAATCCTGCTATGGCATTTTAAAATTATCCGGCTCCGGCTCCAGCATTTTAAAATTGTTCGACTCCGGCTCCGGTTTCGGCTATTTATTAGGTATAATTTCTCCATTTAAACAAAGGCATTAATTCTTAAGACATTGGTCTCCAAAGTGGGGTACGCGTACCCCGGGGGGTACTCAAAGTGATATTTTGGGGTTCACCAAAGAAGTAAGCCTAACTATCACTTGCGAGTATTACGTGATTAATGAGGTTGCATCTCCTTGGTCGCTGAGTCTGGTTTCACGTCCCGCCAGTGATATATTATATTATATTATATTATATTATATTATATTATATTATATTATATTATATTATATTATATTATAGGGGGTACAACTTATAATTATTTTCGTCTTTGGGGTACGCGATCAAAAAAGTTTGGAGATCGCTGCTCTAAATTTTTTTATACTATATATATATATATATATATATATATATATATATATATATATATATATATATATATATATATATATATATATATATATATATATATATATATATATATATATATTTATATATATATATATATATATCTGCTACTATAAATATTTATATATATATATATATATATATATATATATATATATATGTTAGGGCTTCTTGGTCAGCCTCCCAAAAGCAACATGCATATAACAAAAAAACTATAACAGCTAAAGGAAAATAAATAAAATTTTATTAATCAGGAGACATTTTTATCCATGAAATTAATTTAAAAAAAATAACGCTTTTGAAAAATTTAAATTGTTAAAAATGTTGGAAAATCTGTATGATAATAATGATCATTTTTTGAGAAGAACGAAGGAGCTCTAGCGTTCCGAGTTAACGTCAAAGTTGCCAAATGTCGATTTTTACTAAAAGATATCCCAAGGGTAAACGACAAAGATGGACAGAGTCGGGATTTCTAGGCCTACCGGGGAACGACGGGGGGAACTTCGTCCCCCCTCTGTCCCTCCGTCGGATCGAACCCCCTAAAAAGGAAATAAAAAGAAAAATTAACATTTTCTCCAGAGCATGAAAAAAACAATATTTGGTAACTCTTGCTCTCGTTCGTACTACTGCAGAAATGGAAGGTTGATGAGAGCGTACGCTGCCAGACCTAAGATTATACTAATATTTAAGGTGTTATTTATAAATAATAGAATAAAATAATTTTTTTTAAGTTTCAGCGATGAAATTGCTTGCTGAAATTAAAAATGTTATTTATTTTCCTGTAGTTATTATATTTTTTTTGTTACATACATGATGTTTTCGGGAGGCTGGCCGGGCTTCTTTGTAGTGTAACACTTGTGAAAGCCTGCATCCCATCCCATCCCATCCCATCCCATCCTATTCATTCGGTCACCTCAATGATTGCAAGCCTGCCTAGATATGCCAATTATGTTTACATTCTATTTTATATTTACTTTACTATTTTATTATTATTATTATTATTATTATTATTATTATTATTATTTTTATGTTTATTATTATTATTATTATTAATTATAGAGATTAAAAAAGACAGGATGCTAAAAGCTTCGTAATTTAGGCAGCTTTTTTTTCTCAATCTCTCTCTAACCAACAAAAATGACACACAAACACACGCGCACACGCTCACCTACACATACACACACACACATATATATATATCATATATATATATATATAACTTATATATATATATATATATATATATATATATATATATATATATAACATACTACCTCTGCTAACTATATATATATATATATATATATCTATATATATATATCTGCTATATGTCACTCGCTTAATTTCAGTTTCAGGTATTTTTCTTTAATTTTGTTTAGCTTAGGTTAGGCTAGGTTAGGTTAGTTACGTAAGTTAACCTAGCACCTAACCTAATCTAACCTAAAACAAAAATTAAAGAAAAACATGATGATTATATATATACTATATATATATATATATATATATATATATATATATATATATATATATATATATATATATATATATATATATAAACATAATATATTATATATATATGCTATATATATATATATATATATATATATATATATATATATATATTTATATATGCTATATATATCTTTATACGCTGATTCCAAATATGTAATTGGTTTTTCTGTAAGTGTCTTTCTTTTCGATATAATTCTAATGATCACGTTCAGTAATTATGCCATATATATATATATATATATATATATATATATATATATATATATATATATATATATATTATATATATATATATATATATATTTTTTTTTCTTCTATATATATATAGGTTTGGAAGACAGAAGGCATTGAGTGTTGAATTTCTCGTCCGGATTCTATTTTAGTTTTCTATTTAGCAATTACCTTGAGTATTGTGTAGAATAGTGTAATGGACTTTATTTTTTAAATCAACGAATTTAATGTTAACTAACGAGCTTAATGTTAACGAATTTAATTAAGCACAACAACTACTATAACAATAACAACAGCTACACCTATTCTGTGGAACTCCTGCTGCATTTTAAATTTCAACAGAGCTTTTTTTGCCAAGGAAATAAATAAATAAATAAATAAATAAATAAATAAATAAATAAATAAATAAATTTAAAAAATTCAAAACTTTTAAAAAATTTTTTTTCGCAAAAAGCCTCTTTGATACAAAAATAAATGTTCTAGGGGCGAAAAATGAAGTTAGTTAAGAGGTTAGGTTAGGTTAGATTACGTTGCGTTCATTGTGTATCAAAAAGGGCAAATTACGTTGCGTTCATTGTGTATCAAAAAGGGCAATTTATGTAAGTAGTTACAATTTGAAATGATTTTTATTTTTATATTAAACCTAACATAAATTAGCCAAAATAAGCATTGAGATAGATAAAATTCTTCTATTAGTAGGTAAATTTTGAAATTAGCCAAAATGGCTAAAATTGCCCACATCTGGTAACTGTTCAACGTTCTTTCTCATATTTCAGTAGACGCCCAATGAAGTAGTTCGTTAAGTAGCCTAAAAGAATTTATTAACTTTTTAAATATTCTGTCTTCGACCCTGAAAAAGTTTTTATTTATTTAAACTTTCGTTTGAAATATACTACATTTATTAATTTACACTATTAACGTGTAGTCGTTAAGTAACTTTTACATATATATATATATATATATATATATATATATATATATATATATATTTTTATATATTATATATATATATATATATATATATATATATATATTTATTTTTCTTTTATATATATATATATATATATATATATATATTCTTTGACGGTATTTTCAATGTAACCGTTCTGAAAGACATACCTTCTCGATTTTCACCTTAATTGAGTCTCCCTCGTATTAAAAAGGGTGCGGTGCGGTGCGGTGCGGTGAGATGCGGTTCGTTGAGATGCGGTGCGGTGTCCTTCTCGGTTATTCGCTGCCTGACTGCCTATTTCTTTTCAGTAACACCCCCTCCCTAAATAGGGCTCTGCCCGTGAGTGGGTGGTGAAAAATGAAAAAAAAAAAAAAAAAAAAAAAAACTTACTCACTTCTGTGGAACTCCCTCCTACCTTAGGCTGTTTTTCCTGCTGAATTCAATCTCCCTTCCTCTTCTGCGCTAATTTTAGAAATTTGTGTTAAACTTAGGATTGGGACGTTTGGCTGGATGGTTTTTATTTTTTTTTTTTTAAATTAAAAAATTACTTCGAAGGGATATTTTATTTCATCTTCTCATTGCAAAGATTATTCCGTGGTAATTTTCATTTATTTATTGGACGAATTATAAATTGGGCACGTTTTCGCTCTTCTTTTTGTCCCTCATATAAAACCAGCCAATCTCCACGAGTAGTGGCAATATATATATATATATATATATATATATATATATATATATATATGTAAGTATATATATATAATTATATATATATATATATATATATATATATATATATATATTTATATATATATATATATATATATATATATATATATATATATATATAATATTTATATATATATTCTCTATATAAGTGTTTAATATATATATATATATATATATATATATATATATATATATATATATATATATATATATATATATATATATATATATATATATATATATATATATATATATATATATATATATATAATCTTTGAGGCTATTTTCATTGTAGTCGTTGTGAAAGGCCTTTTCTAATTTCATCTCCAATGCGTCTCCCTGATATGACAAAGGGTGCGGTGCGATGCGGTGCGGTGTCCTACTTTTTCGTAAATTCTGTGTGAACATTGGGAACAAACCCCCGGCTTATTCGTTGCATCGTCTGCCTCCCCTTCTCCTCTTTCCAGCTACCTCTCTTCTGTGGAATTCCCTCCCTACTCCCTGAGTCCTTCACCTCCCTCTCCTTCTTCTTTCCAGCTACCTCTCTTCTGTGGAATTTTCTCCCTACTTTACACTCTTTTTCATGCCAATAAATTATCAAGGAAAGATCTTGTAAGGAAACTAAAGATGTTTATTTATTCATGTTTATTATTATTATTATTATTATTATTATTATTATTATTATTATTATTATTATTATTATTATTATTATTATTATTATTATTATTATTATTATTATTAATTGAAATATCAGAAAGTTAAGGTTACAATGTGGCTTGCTTCGTATTTAGTCAACTTTCGATGGGAGGCTTAATGTCGCGTCCTGAAAGATGTACTTTCTAAGTAAATATACTAACGCGCGCGCGCGCGCACACGCTCACGTATATATATATATATATATATATATATATATATATATATATATATATATATATATATATACTGCTATATATATATATATATATATATATATATATATATATATATATATATATGTATAGGAACAAATAAAGTCATTTAACAATTAATGATTTTATATTATAATTTTTAGATTAATCAAAGGAATATTAATATGTTTAAATCTACTTACTTGCTTTACAAACTATGTTCTTGACTTTATATTTTTTCCAATGTTCCTGTACCTCCTCCATCTCCTTCACAGCTTTTTCATATCTGTTTATATTTGTAAAGTTGGTAGGTTAGGTTAAGGTTAGGTTAGGTCAGGTCAGGTCAGATCAGGTCAGGAAAAAAAATTTCATTTCGCCCTAAAGAATTATTTATGTATCATAAAGGCTACCTGTGAAATTTTTTTCTTATCCGACCTGTGGACCTTGGTAACTTTTTATATATAACATATATATATATATATATATATATATATACTGCTATATATATATATATATATATATATATATATATATATATATATATATATATATATATATATATATATATATATATATACAGTAGCATCCAGGATTTTTTTCGGGGGGCCAGAAAAATCGTTTCTTATATATATATATATATATATATATATATACAAATTTATATTTGTAACTTTTACATGTATATATATATATATATATATATAACTTCTTCTTTATATATATATATATATATATATATATATATATATATAACTTATATAGTATAATATATATATGTATATAATATATATATATATATATATATATATAACATACATATAAATATATGTCCAATAATATATTTAACTATATATGCTAACTACTTAACTCATATATATATATATATATATATATTTATATATATATATATATATATATATATATATATATATATATATATATATATATATATATATATATATAATAACTAACTCTTTATATACTGCCTATGCTGTCCAACTTAACATATATATATATATATAACACCTTATATATATATATGTACTGTATATATATACTGTTGCTGCTACCAACAACCTTAACCTTATATATATATGCTACTCTTTACTATGCTGCTCTTTCATATATATATATATTATATACTTAATATATATATATATATATAAAATTTCAACTCTGGATTTTATGTAATAAACGGATATGATACTTAAAAATGCTGTGTCTAAAAAAATTTCGGGAGGCCATGGCCCTATTTGTCTACGCCACATATATATATATATATATATATATATATATATATATATATATATATATATATATATATATATATATATATATATATATATATATATATATATAAAGTATAGTGAGAAAGGGGCGTAGAGAAATTTTTTAACTTTTTAGTAGCCTATATTATACTAGCAATTAAATAAGATGCTGGTGAGAGAGATTTGAATATTAAAAATATTATACATTTAATAATAAATTAAGCAAAAACGTTCTTTTTGCATGGGAAAGAAAACTGGATTTTATTGCTAATACGAGAAAAAATTTAAGGTAACGCAAAAAATAATGTTGGGGGGTAAAATACATTCTGTGTTGTTTTTTTTATCATATATATATATATATATATATATATATATATATATATATATATATATATATATATATATATATATATATATATATAGGAACTTATCCTTTAAAAGGTAGTTAACCGATATATATCGAACGAACGATGTAATCGATTTTTTTCGATTATTTCAAGGCAATAGTGCGTTAAGGTTGCCAATAAGTTTTTTTTTTTTTTAACGAAAGGAATACCCAAGATTAAATCGCAAAGATGGAAAGAGTCAGGGTCTCTCGGCCTCAGTAGGGGACGACGGGGGGGACTTCGTCCCCCCTCTGTCCTACCTCGAGCCCCTTAAAAAAATAATTAAAAAAAAAAATTTAAAAAATTAACATAAAAATTAACATGATAAAATAAAGCAACATGTGGCAACTATTCCGCTCGTTCTATTGGAGTTTTAGCTAACACGTAACACTGCAGGGTTGCACAAGTAGGATTCTGCGATTTGCGATTTCATGACTTTTTATGTAACTTCCTTTTAAAGGATAAGTGCCTATATATATATATATATATATATATATATATATATATATATATATATATATATATATATATATATATATATATATATACCCTGCTATATATATATATATATATATATTTTGTGTATTCATAACAAAACATTTCATAACCTAAACCTAGTGGACAGTAAACCACAACATTACCTTTATGGATCGACGATACAGTAAGACTCAACCAGTCAACCTAAACTATGTGGATTGACGATGCAGTAAATTTCGACCAAACATATATGGATATACTTTGTAATAACATATTTGCTCTTGTTTTCGGGTAAGATTTTTGCACAACAGAAAATATCCCGGGACGTCACTCTGTCTTGGACTCTGCCAAACGTACGATGCGTAAAAAGGTACTATATTTTTGAATGATTACTTTTTTTATATTTTTGAAATATTTTGATCCTGCTCATCAGCATTCATATTTATTGTTAGAATAATAAAATAACAATATATAAAAAAAAAAGCTAAAAGAAACATTTATCTGCTTTATGAAACTTTTAAGTATATATATATATATATATATATATATATATATATATATATATATATATATATATATATATATATATATATATATATATATATATATATCATACTATATATATATATACTATATATCTTCTGCTACTCTATAACAACATTTATATTTTTATATATATATATATATATATATATATATATATATATATATATATATTGCTGTTTTCTGCCTCCACCTCTATTTACAGATTGATTGCATGGATTCGAACACATTTCATAAAAATGAAATAAAAACGTGTAGAGTCAAATTTAAACTATAATAATACATTTTCACACCTTTAAAAATATTAAAAAGAAAATAATGTAAACTAACGTAACTCAATATAACCCCTTACCTAACGTATCATAGCTAACCTGACTTAACGTAACATATTTATAATTAATTCACTGTGCATTTATAAAAAAACTTACGCTTCTGACACCATGCGCGCATTGTACATATTTGGTAATATTAGCGGCAGAAGGGCTTTCACCAGTTTTGCACAGGGATAAGGAAATTCTCTAAATAATAATGAAGAATAAAAAATAAAGATATTTTGCAGTCTCTTTCGGAAAAAAAGTTACAGCCTCTAGGTTATGACTAGGTTAGAGTTTACACGCAAATTCATCTAGGTTAGGTCTCAGTTTAGGTTATGATAAGGTTTGTTAAGTATACACAGAGTAAATATGTGTATTCTTAGCAAATCTTATCATAACCTGAACTAGCATGGTCCTAAAATGAGCACGAGGACCGTTATATATTTTTTTTTATATAAGAAAGCCTATGGGAAAATTTTAAACTTTGAGAGGCTGTAACTTTTCCTAAATATTTAAATCGTTTCCATTTTTTTATTCTTCAATATTAATGTATTTTTAGCAAGAAATTTTGACTATAAAAGTTAAAAACAAAATCCCTATGATAAATTTCAAACTTGAAGCTGTAACTTTTTTTCTAAAGACACGTCAGTCATTTTCGTTTTTTTTATTCCTCGTTATTATTTTTATTAGAGTATATCCTGTGATTTTATAAATCGGGAATTGTGCGCTACTATTACCGTATTTGTTCGACAACGTAGGTTTTAAAAAAAAATTGACTTTATATGAACTGGAAGCAGATAACCGAAATAAGATATATATATATATATATATATATATATATATATATATATATATATATATATATATATATATATATATATATATACTGCTACTGCTCATATGCTGCTACTGCTGCTATATATATATATATTGCTGTATTTTATATATATAAAATCATCTGCTACTATAACAAATAAATAATATATATATATGTGTGTGTGTGTGTGTGTGTGTGTGTGTGTGTAGGTGTGCGTGTGTGTGCGTGTGTAGGTGTGTTTGTGTGCGTTCCACGAATTTTCATTTCATCTTAACTCGTCAAAACGCAAGCAGTAATTACAGTTTGCAATTAAATAAATATATGATCAAACGAAAGTTGAACTAGCCTTGTATTGGAAAACTTAAATGAATTAGCGAAGACCACTCTAATATCCCTTTGAATATATATTTGTGTATATAACTCATATATTATCTTCAATAACTCAAAAAATCAATTTCTTGAATCATGCAGCGAAATGTTGAACGAGAAATTTTCTTCCAAAAAAATAACTTTGTTGTTTTAAAACGTCGCTGAAAAAAGAACACGTCACTTTTTTTTTTTCATATATCGTATTTTCATACAAATTTTTGACTAGACTTTTATAAATTTCATTTTGCTACAACTTTTCTCCGAATTATCACAATTGCATGGGATTTGCACCAGACATTCGTCTCAACATCTATTAGCTTCACTGCAAAGAAAATCACGCTTTATTATATTTTTTTTTGAGATTTTCAACATTTAAAAATTGACAATAAAACTTTATTTTATCGTTTTGAAATCAACGGATTTGCAATATACACGTTCGAATGTGTACCAAATTTCATCTAACAATTCCAATTATTTCACCTTATATATATAACTTATATATATATATATATATATATATGCTATATATATATATATATATATGCTATATATATATATATATATATATATATATATATATATATATATATACTTAACTTTAAAGACATATATATATATGCTACTATATACTCTTATATATATATATATATATATATATAATGTGTTTATCAAAAATTTCTCCAAAATCCTTTTTCATCATATTCTCATAATTGCGCTATTAAAGCTTCTATTGCATTGTATGCTCTCACCTGAAACTTCATGCATTTATTCATATAGTGAATAATAAGAGAAAGAGAGAAGTAGACATCAAACATTTGTTTGAGAGAACTAAAAGTCATCTGAATCAAAAATAAATGAACGGTCTTTTTAGAATAAGTATCGACTTGACCATTCAGAGAGAAGAGAGAGAGAGAGAGAGAGAGAGAGAGAGAGAGAGAGAGAGAGAGAGAGAGAGAAATCAACATCTTATACATGAAACATTTAGTTTGAGAGAGCAATAAAAGTCCTCTGAATCAAAAACAAATAAATGGTCTTTTAAGAATAAGTATCGACTTTCCCATTCAGAAAGAGAGAGAGAGAGAGAGAGAGAGAGAGAGAGAGAGAGAGAGAGAGAGAGAGAGAGAGAGCATGAACGATCTTATACATGAAACATTTAGTTTGAGAGAGCAATAAAAGTCCTCTGAATCAAAAACAAATAAATGGTCTTTTAAGAATAAGTATCGACTTGACCATTCCAGAGAGAGAGAGAGAGAGAGAGAGAGAGAGAGAGAGAGAGAGAGAGAGAGAGAGAGAGAGAGAGAGAGAGAGAGAGAGAGAGAGAGAGCATCAACATCTTATAAATGAAACATTTAGTTTGAGAGAGCTTTAAAAGTCCTCTGAATCAAAAACAAATAAATTGTCTTTTAAGAATAAGTATCGACTTGACCATTCAGAGAGAGAGAGAGAGAGAGAGAGAGAGAGAGAGAGAGAGAGAGAGAGAGAGAGAGAGAGAGAGAGAACAGCATACATGAACCTCTTATACATGAAACATTTAGTTTGAGAGAGCAATAAAAGTCCTCTGAATCAAAAACAAATAAATGGTCTTTTGAGAATAAGTATCGACTTCCCCGAGTGTGTGTGTGAGAGAGAGAGAGAGAGAGAGAGAGAGAGAGAGAGAGAGAGAGAGAGAGAGAGAGAGAGAGAGAGAGAGAGAGAGAGAGAGAGCATCAACATCTTATACATGAAACATTTAGTTTGAGAGAGCAATAAAAGTCCTCTGAATCAAAAACAAATAAATGGTATTTTAAGAATAAGTATCGACTTGACCATTCCAGAGAGGGAGAGAGAAGAGAGAGAGAGAGAGAGAGAGAGAGAGAGAGAGAGAGAGAGAGAGAGAGAGAGAGAGAGAGAGAGAGAAAATCATATACATGAAACATATAGTTTGAGAGAGCAATAAAAGTCCTCTGAATCAAAAACAAATAAATGGTCTTTTAAGAATAAGTATCGACTTGACCATTCCAGAGAGAGAGAGAGAGAGAGAGAGAGAGAGAGAGAGAGAGAGAGAGAGAGAGAGAGAGAGAGAGAGAGAGAGAGAGAGCATCAACATCTTATACATGAAACATTTAGTTTGAGAGAGCAATAAAAGTCCTCTGAATCAAAAACAAATAAATGGTCTTTTGAGAATAAGTATCGACTTGACCATTCCATAGAGTAGAGAGAGAGAGAGAGAGAGAGAGAGAGAGAGAGAGAGAGAGAGAGAGAGAGAGCATCAACATCTTATACATGAAACATTTAGTTTGAGAGAGCAATAAAAGTCCTCTGAATCAAAAACAAATAAATGGTCTTTTAAGAATAAGTATCGACTTGACCATTCCAGAGAGAGGAGAGAGAAGAGAGAGAGAGAGAGAGAGAGAGAGAGAGAGAGAGAGAGAGAGAGAGAGAGAGAGAGCATCAACATCTTATACATGAAACATTTAGTTTGAGAGAGCAATAAAAGTCCTCTGAATCAAAAACAAATAAATGGTCTTTTAAGAATAAGTAGGGATTTAGAGGAATAAGAAGAGAGAGAGAGAGAGAGAGAGAGAGAGAGAGAGAGAGAGAGAGAGAGGAAGGAGAGAGAGCATCAACATCTTATACATGAAACATTTAGTTTGAGAGAGCAATAAAAGTCCTCTGAATCAAAAACAAATAAATGGTCTTTTAAGAATAAGTATCGACTTGACCATTCCAGAGAGAGAGAGAGAGAGAGAGAGAGAGAGAGAGAGAGAGAGAGAGAGAGAGCATCAACATCTTATACATGAAACATTTAGTTTGAGAGAGCAATAAAAGTCCTCTGAATCAAAAACAAATAAATGGTCTTTTGAGAATAAGAATCGACTTGACGATTCCATAGAGAGAGAGAGAGAGAGAGAGAGAGAGAGAGAGAGAGAGAGAGAGAGAGAGAGAGAGAGAGAGAGAGAGAGAGAGAGAGAGAGAGAGAGAGAGAGAGCATCAACATCTTATACATGAAACATTTAGTTTGAGAGAGCAATAAAAGTCCTCTGAATCAAAAACAAATAAATGGTCTTTTGAGAATAAGTATCGACTTGACCATTCGAGAGAGAGAGAGAGAGAGAGAGAGAGAGAGAGAGAGAGAGAGAGAGAGAGAGAGAGAGAGAGAGAGAGAGAGAGAGCATCAACATCTTATACATGAAACATTTAGTTTGAGAGAGCAATAAAAGTCCTCTGAATCAAAAACAAATAAATGGTCTTTTAAGAATAAGTATCGACTTGACCATTCCAGAGAGAGAGAGAGAGAGAGAGAGAGAGAGAGAGAGAGCATCAACATCTTATACATGAAACATTTAG
>JABUQX010066804.1:0-5000 GCA_015478945.1 Trachelipus rathkii | reverse complement strand
CACACACGCACACACATTATATATATATATATATATATATATATATATATATATATATATATATATATTATATATATATATATATATATATATATATATATATATATATATATATATAATATATATATACTATATATATTATATATATATATATATATATATATATATATATATATATATATATATATATATATATATATATATATATATATATATATATATATATATATATATATATATATATATATATATATATATATATATATATATATATATATATGTATATATATATATATATATATATATTAATAAAAGGCTAATTTTCTAAATTTAAATAATCTTTGGCTAAAATTACTCTAAGCTATCTGGCAACTCTGCTGGCAATACTGATTGTCACTGTAGGGATGCCGATATAGAAAAAAATATCGATATATCGATAATCTGTATTTTAAAAAAATATCAAATTGCCCTCGAAACTATCGGTCAAAAAAGGCACAGAAGTTGCATTGACAGCAAAATATTTCATCGCTACTATAAACATAGCAGGAGCCATTTTTATCGATCAAAACCAATGGATCAAACCTAACGCAAGGAAAGGCTGATTTAAATATTATTTATTTCATTGTATACTGCCTTGCTAGTAATGGAGCAGCATTTGGTATTTTTAGCAGCTTCTTCTTCATGAACATCCGAAAGGTCAACATTTGGTGTCACCTCTTTCAAATCAGTCTCTTCCATTTCCGCAGGAGATCTATTTCCCAAATCCTTTAAATTCTTAAGGACTTCTTTGCTTATTTTTTGGATAATTTTAGGTGCAATCAAGGAAGATTAGAAAACGCAGTTTTTAAATCTTGGTTGAGAATTGTTGCAGTTGCCAACAAGTCATTTTTCAAACCCTGATATTTTTCATTTACCAGGCTATAAAGTTTGCTTTAACATGAATCACACTAGACTGGGGTTTTATTTTATCTATATTTTTGCAAAAACCAATTTGCACATGGGAATTACCATGCTCGCGGTTAAGTATTTTTCTGATAATTATTTTATATAATATATATATATATATATATATATATATATATATATATATATATATATATATATATATATATATATATATATATATATATATATATATATATATATATATATATATAAAATATACATATATATATAAATATATATATATATATATATATATATATATAGGGAATAAAGCTTCGAGTAAAGTAGAAAATCTTCGCATATAAACTTAAACATTTCTAATTTCAGATTAAATTAAAATTTAATTAAAGATTTAACATTAACATCAAAACTAGTATAGTATTGTCCTGTATTATATAGGATACCTTCATTACTTTTTATAAATATCTAATTTGAAAAGTAAAATACGCAATAGGTATATTTCATGAAAATTGTTCTTCCCCTATAGGCCTCTACTTCTTCTCTTGTATGATCATCTGACCTCCTTCCCTCCTCCTCCTCCTCCTCCTCCTCCTCCTCCTCCTCCTCCTCCTTCTGAGTCAGACAAAATGTCCCCATCATCCAAACGCGCCTGAAAAATACACACATTTTGCTTAAATGTTATTTTATGAAAAAAGAAAACTGCTCAAAATTTCTAGAAGTAAAAAAAAAATATCGTTGATTCGATACTGAAAATAAAATATCGATATATCGATATATCGGCTGAAAAAATATCATCGATATTTTTTCGATACTATCGAAAAAAATATCAATATCTATATATGTCGGGCCTCTTTCGGCATCCCTATACAGATTGTCATTTCAGTGTTAGATTGTAAGTGGTACGAATAGCGTGGTTGCATGTTGCTCGTCACGGAAATATAAAAAATGAGACAGGTGCGCATATATATATATATATATATATATATATATATATATTATATATATATATATATATATATATATATATATATATATATATATATATATATATTAGTAATATTATCGTATATATATATATATATATATATATATATATATATATATATAATATATATATATTTATATATATATATATATAATATATATATATATATATATATATGATTATATATATATAATTTTATAAATATTTATTATTAATATTATCTTTTTTATTTGTATATATATATATATATATATCTATAATAATATATATATATATATTATATATATATATATGTATATATATATATTATATATATATATATATGTTAATTAGTAATTTTTTTTAGTTAATTTTTAAATAATAAATTTTAATTATTAATAATTTAATTAATTAACTTATTAGTTAATTAGTTAATTAATAATTAATTAATTAGTTAGTTAAATAAATAATTAAATTTAATTAATTAAATAATTAAATCAAAAAACAAAAATTTCAATAGTTTGGTCTCTCAAACATCCAGACAAACTCATTAATATTATATATATATATATATTATATATATTATATTATAATATATATATTATATAATATATATATATATATATATAATACTAATTATATATATATATATTATATATATAATTATATATATATAATATATATCTCTCCAAAACTACGATAGGTACAAGAAAACTAATAACATATTTAGAATCAGCGTATGAAATATGTGTTTAAAAAGATTATTATTTTTTTTAACTAAAAGAATACCACAGGGTAAACCGCAAATATGCAAAGAGTCGGGGTCTCTCGGCCTCCTGGGGACGACGGGGTAGGACTATATTCCCCCCCTCCGGGAGGGTCTCCGGAACCCCCCGCTCTTTGGTATTTGGGTGTCGCGGGGGTTCCTCCGCCCCCCCCCCCCTCCCCTACGGGGTAGGAAAACGTTCCCCAACTCTGTCCCACACACCGTCGCCCCTCCGGAGCCCCTTAAAAAAAAAAAATTTATACGCTGATTCCATAGATGTTATTAGTTTTCTTCTACCTATCGTAGTTTTCGAGATATAAAAAAAAATAAAAAAAATGTTAAATTTTTTTTGTCATTTCCTTACAAATTTCATACGCTGATTCCATATATGTTATCAGTTTTCCTGTACCTATCTTAGTTTTCGTGATATCATGCGGGTAACTTCTTTAGTTTGGATATAAATATATTATATAATATATATAATATATATATATATATATATATATATATAATATAATATATATATAATATAATATATATATATATATATGATATATATATATAATATTATATATATTATATATATACGGCTATATATATATATATATATATATATATATATATATTATATAATACTATATTATATATATATATATATATATTTATTAATATATATATATATATATATATAATATATATATATATATAATATATATATATATATATATATATATATATATTATAGTTACGACAGACAGACAAGACACACATTACATACAACGTTCAACCCCAATCCCTCCTTCAAACAGTGACTAAAACCTTTATTTTTTCTAAGCCTGCTTACATTGTATTTTAATATATCTCATTTATTTATTTATTTATTTGTTTAAGAATATTATTATTCTTATTTTTCTTATCATTATTATCTAATTATTATTATTATTATTATTACGACATATTATTAAGTTGTTTAAATAAATATCTCTCTCCTCTTCTTCTCTCCTCTCTCTCTCTCTCCTCTCTCCCTTCTCTCTCTCCTCTCTGTCTGTCTGTCGTCTGTCTGTCTGTCTGTCTGTCTGTCTGTCTGTCTGTATTTGATACATACAGACAGACACATTTTCCTTCCCGCCATTTTTTTTATTCCCTCCCAAACAGTTGCCTAATATCTTTATTTTTTCGAGGCTGCTTAGATTTTTATTATTATTATTATTATTATTTATTAATTATTATGAATTATTAATTATTATTATTTTATTATTATTATTATTATTATATTAAATTATATTTTTATTATTATTATTATTATTTTTATTAGTAGTGGAAATAAATTACGCTCTCTCTCTTCTCTCTCTTCTCGTCTCTCTCTCTCTCTCTCTCTCTCTCTCTCTCTCTCTCTCTCTCTCTCTCTCTCTCTCTCTGTCCCCCTCTCATTCTACCAGTCACACATACAGACAGACACACACAACCTACCCGCCATTTTTTTTCTATTGTGCTCCTTTCCTAACAGTTGCCTAATATCTTTGACTTTTTAGAGCTGCTTACAATTTTATTTTAATTTATTATTATTATTATTATTATTATTATTATTATTTTATTATTATTATTATTCATTATTATATTATTATTATTATTCATTAATTATTATTATTATTGCAATTCTATTATATTTTTAATATTATATTATTTTATTTACTATTTATTTATGTTTCGCAAATAAATTCTCTCTCTCTTTCTCTCTCTCTCTCTCTTCTTGATTAAAGTTACGCACCGACGCAAGCACACACACACAACACAACACACACCCCACACATATATAATATATATATATATATATATATATATATATATATATATATATATATATATATATATATATTATATATATATATATATATATAATATATATATATATAATATATATGGTAAGTTATACTTAATAACGCCTACACGGAACGGGAGGTCGGATGAAAAAAAAATTTTCACAGGTAACCTCAATGATACATAAATAAATGTTTTAGGGGCGAAATGAAATTTTTTTAACTGACCTAACCTAACCTAACCTATTAATTTTACCCCTATAACAGGGGTTAAATAAAAAAAAAAAAAAATTTTCATTTCTTCTCTAGTAACACATCTAATTTTTTTGAACTGACCTGACCTAACGTAACTAATTTAACGTTAACCTAACGTAACTAACATAATTTCACCCCTAGAACAGGTTTAGTTTAAAAAAAAAAAAAAAAAAAAAAAAAAAATCATTTCGCCCCTAGAACATCTAATTTTTTTTCATCTGACCTCACCGTTCCTGTGGGCGTTAAGTAACATTTATATATATAATATATTATACATATTTATATATATACA
>JABUQX010066803.1:15000-61004 GCA_015478945.1 Trachelipus rathkii | reverse complement strand
ATATATATATAATATAATAAATATATTATAAATAATATATATATATATTTAATATATATAAAATATATATATATATTAATATTATTATATAATATATTATATATATATATATTATAATATATTAATTATATATATATATATATATTATATATATAATAATATAATTATTAATATATACTATACTAAATCTATGCGCCCCTATACCATTCCCATAAATAGTTTAACAAATAGAGCATTATAGGTATATATAATATGGGTATATTAATACAAAGGTGGGATCGTCACACACGTTAAAAGTCGAATTAATAATCACCAGTTAATTAATTATCCTTAATTAATTTTTATTCATTTAACTTATTATAACAGTTTTCATTATTAAGCTAGAGTACGGACATAATTAAACGAGTTACATTAATTATTGATGCAAATTTGAAAAAAAAGACAGTAAAATATAAATTTTTCCCTAACTATTACCTGTTATAACAATAAGCTATTACCTATTTAATATATTAATAAACGACTTTATATAAATAATTTTCTATCTATAAGTATTTATAAATTTGAGAAGTTAAATTAGTATATCGATTTCAGTATATACAGATAAACTATTTTTTTTTCTAATCAAAAAAATAAATTTCATTAAAAATACGCTCTTTCTCAATGCTCAAAATGTGTTTATTCTTACTATACGATTAAATTAAGTCTGTATACCATTATTAATTTAATGCTTAACATGTTTTTAATCTATTAGATATCGACTGTATTTCTCAATTCCTATTGGTTCTGATATCATGTAAAGAAAATATAAGAATTAGTGACTGTTTTGACCCGTTCAATGAGTCTATTAACTTCCTATTCGTATTGGTTATTACTTAGATAACAATTAGTACTCATTTTAAGTGCCACTTTAAGTTAAGAAAATCATAATATTATAATATAATAAGTTAAGTTATAGTAAAAAATAATTGTAATTTTAATAACTATAATATATATATATAAAATATATATAATTATAATATATATATATATATATATATAATTATATATAATATATTTATTATATAATTATATAATATATATTATATATATATATATATACATATTATATAATATATATTTAATAATATTATATAAATATTATTATAATATATATTATTATTATATATATTATATTATTAAATATTAAATATATTAATATATATATTATATGTATTATATAAGAACTGGTGAGTATATGATTGGTTATATAGTATATATTCTTATATTTAAATTTTTTACAATTAAATATATACTATTATAACTATATAATATAGGGTATTTACGCTTTGGTAAGTTTATAATTATTAAGTCTTGGCATATGACACAGGTGCTTGCGAGAAAGCATACGCGTTGACTAAGTGTTATTTAATGTCTCATTTCATTATAAATAATATAATATATTAATTATTATTGATTGTATATATTTATTATGTATATTATTAATATTATTATATTATTTTAGTTATTTGAGTGAAGTATTTATTAAATATTTATTAATTTCGTTATTTATTATTTTTATTATTGATTATTTAGTTAATTAAATTATATTGCTATGATTCATATTATGTGGATTATGATATATTTATTGTAGTTATCCTTATTAATTATTAGAGTTCATATTTTCATGCTATTACTCTATATTCAGCGTATGTCGAATACCTTATTTTATTCGTAATGTATGATAAGATAATGGTCTATTGATTTGATAATAAGTGTATATTATAAGTAGATTCAGATATTAAAATATTCTAATAATATATAATATAATAAAAATTATTATGGGAATCCTTATATTCCCTCAACCATCCCCATTACAATAACCCTCATTACTAAAGTGTGTGCTCCTAAAGAAAATCTCTCCAAGGACATCCACGGTTCACCGAATAGTGCTGATATCTTATCACACATTCTCCTCCATTCGATACTACCCTCTAGATCACAACTCGCCTATCTTCACAACTATAGCAATTACCTTTAGTATACCATATTTTTCTACATTCTTCCCTCTGGTCTTTAGCTTATACCCATAGGTTTCACAGATTTAATATAATTTTAAGTAGGGTATATCATTCTATCGCAATTCCATTACCGTATCCCGCACAAGTAACCAATCGACACATATCCTATATCACTTACTGGTTTTTCTCCTCAATACTATCACAATATTTCATTAGAGGTCTAGTTAACGTTTAGACGAGATTACGACTGTTAACCTCCACAGCGCTACATCTTTCTTACCCGCACTATTTAAGAGCCTTTAATACAACTTCTCATAACACAGCGCTCCTCTCAAAGCTGATATTTCTTTTTGTCTCTTCATATCTTAATCTCATTAGCTCGCGAGACAATTCTGCCGTTAAACGTTCTCTCATTTATTCTGTTCCTTCACTCTTCTTTTGTAAACTAGAATCGCATCATATACTCCATACTATTATAATGCTTCATCTAATACCTTAAAATAATATTGGTCCTAGGATGGTTGTGTATATATATTGTCACTTTAACTTAACTAACTTATGGACTTACCTCTCTTAGCGTATCATCAAGTCACAATTCACCCTAACATTTACTATACAGATATTTCGTTATATTCTTATATTATCCTCAAAAGTTTATTGCATCTATTCCACACTTTCTCATCTCATATATCAAATTTTATTATAATAACTATTAATTAGCAATTATTTAGTAACCTCACATGCAAATAATAAAATATTTATACCTATTCATTGAAAAGGCAAAAGTTTTTGTGCTACATTCCATATTACCGCGATGTATTATTCTCTCTCGAAATCGAATTAATATATATTATATATATAAGTGACATTTATGGTCTCCCTTCATTACTTCACCCAGTTTATATTATTTCAATCCAAGAATACACACAAGACTTGCAGTTTCCTGTTGGTTTATTACCTTTAGTCACCAATAAGTACGACTATTAGTCTAAGTACGTATTTGTGTATTCCAATTTCCTCTCACACATATCTCTCTTCAAGCAAGTTGTCTATCAGTATCTAAGATACAAAAAGTAAAATGGAGGTAAAAAAAAAATGCACCAAATATTATTATTTTAATATTACAACTATTACTCAAGAGCAAAGCCCTATCTAGGACGAGAGATGTAACATGAAACAAACAAACCCCCCTCGTCGAAGTCTGCCTTTTTCTTATATTTACACATTACAAATCACTTTATCTCATGTTCACCATTAGGTAAAAATAACTACGTATATTAGGAATGGTTAATACTGACACACGTTATATATATATACCCGTCGGTGTACAAGCTAACTTACCAGCTGCGTTGAGCGCTGACAAGGCCTTTGCTAATCTATAAAAGTATACGTTAATATTCTACTGCAATACTATTTAAAATTAAATATGCCATTTGGTCAGTATAATCATACATTAATATATTCTATATATTTCCTGAATACAATTTCCTCACGATTACTCGAAATTGAAGGTTGCTTTAATCACAAGATTTTCAAGTAATTTATGGAAGTAATTAATGTATGGTTGTGAATAGAAATATATAATATTAATAATATTTAATATATTATATATTAATATATTAAATATATATATTATATATATATATATATATATTAAATATTATATATATTATAGTATATATTATATATATATATATATATAATACTAAATATAATATATATATATATATAATATATATTAATATTAATATATATATAATATAATTAAATATTAAAATATATATTATATATTAATATTATTAATATATGATATATATTGATATATTGATGTTATTATATTTGTGTTATGTTTATGTGGTGTTATGTGGTAAAGCATAATATTTGATTACTTTCACTATTTAATTATTTATATATGAGCTACTACTTAATTAAAATAAGTCACCTTGCTATAAAAAAAGAATTAATTATTAAAGAATGTATTTATTGTAGGAATAACCAATAATACATACTACAATGAGTATACAACCATTATTATCTATTATTAATGTATATATCTTAACAGTACTATATTCATAATACACAAAGTTATTATATCACTAAGCAATGTTATATTTTCATAGGGATAAAATGAGTTAAACTTAAAGATTCAATTTATTAATTTTAAATTTGATCCATTTTATATTATTTATAGTTTTTGATGCCGATGAATCCGCATATAATACTATATATACCTTCTATACTGAGCTCATGGAATTATTCTAAAAGCATGATTTTGCTGTCGGTGAAGTTATTTCTAAAGATTAGAGTAATTATATATCAATAAAATCAAAGAATGTGTGCCAAGATAGGCCCTTCTTTATGACAAAATATTACACATATGGGTTATTTATAGGACCAAAGTTATAACATAGTTATAATAAATTATTCTTTTATAATAAGGCTTCAGATTCAGTATTTATAAGTGCAGCTATTACTTAGCTAAAGCAAAAATTAAATCTAAATATACTATAGTGAATAAAGAGTCTTAAAGTTTGATATATAATATATATTATTAATATAATATATATATATATAATATTATATATAATATATAATATAATATATATATATATATATTAATAATATATATACTAGAAACTCTTAAATCTGCAATATCGTCCTTAATTATTAAATTATTGAAAGGAAAAATTTAAATATTTTTTCACGACTTTTTGAATAAAGCTTATGATTTATTTCTTGTGTTATATATTTAAATTGACATAAGATTGACTCAAACGCCTGATCAATAGTGACCTATCCATATGAAATTTTTTTAAATATATTATTATATTTAATTATTAAAAACTATAAGGTAAACACATCACTTATAATATAAAATGTTAACACCATATAATATTAAAAATTCAAATTAAAGCACAACACCGAGAAAGATGTCCTCTATTCCAAAACTTAAGACTGTAAAATTACATTAATTTATAATATTATGAGTAAATAGTTATACTTAAAACAATTTATATTAGATACTTAAATCATATTATATATATAATTTAAATCTATATAATCTGTTCACCATAATAAGTGTAATATTATGGAGGGCTCTGGTATTGCTTTTTCTGATTAAGTATATATTAGTTTACAATGATTAAAAGTTATGCATTTTTAAAGTTTGAAGAATCTATTGCTGTTAGGAATAAGAAGATGAGATTATAAAGTAGAGAGAGAGAGAGATAATAGAGAAAGAAGATGAGAGAAGAAAAACAAAGATGAAGAGATTGAGATTATAGAAGAAAGAGAAACTTTAAGAGAGTGAGAGAAGAGATGAGAGAGAGAGAGAGAGAGAGAGAGAGAAGAAGAGAGAGAGAGTAAGAGATAGAAGGATGAGAGAGAGAAGAATACGAGTATATTTCAATAATTAACTTTTTTTCATAAATTATTTCGTATCATAAGATTTTCACTGGTTGGCAAATTTCATAATATTACGATAAATTATTCTTATTTTTTACGTATACTCACCAAAGCAAGGTATATTAGGACGCTTTGGCTTTTTATCCTATATAATTTATATATATTGTAATTATATATAAATAAATATGAAGATCTACCAGTACGCTAATACCCCACCGGATTTTCCAATTTACCTCTTTCAGTATAAAACATAAGTATGAGTAATGGGTAATGTGATTGTGTGGTTGCGCTCATATGGAATGTTTGATATGTTATGCGTTAATATAATAATATTTGAGTAAAGGTGGTTAATACAAATGTAGTTCTATGATTTAAACTATAATCACATTGCTAGAAATTTATTTTATGAGATATTGTGCCTTAGTTAATTTGTATAAAATAACACTCCTGGGTCTCATTATGTAGTAATCACAAATGCGATATATATATTTATATTTAATCTATATTAACCCATATAATTTAATATTATTATAAAAAGGCTAAGAGAGTAGAGAGGGAGCGAGCGAGCGCGCGAGAGGCCTAACGATACCCCACTTATATGAAAATACGTCCCTTCTAAAAATATACCGTAACTTGATATATATAGGTATTTATTATATAATTAAATATAAATATAATTAATTAAATAATAATTTAATAATTATATTAATATAATATTATAATATAAATTAAATATTTAATAATAATAATAATTAATAATATAATTAATATTAATAAATAAATATATATAAAATATAATATATAATAACTATATTAATAATATATATAATAATATAATTATATTATAAATAATAATAAATAATAAATATAATAATGGAAGATAAAAATATATATATTATTATATATAATTATTATTTATTATTATTATTATTTATTATTATAGTTTAATTATTCATTTAATTATATAATTATTATTTATAATAATAATAATAATACATATAATTATAATATATAATTTAAATTAATTAAATAATATTAAATATAATTAAATATTAATAATTAATAATAATTAAATAATATATAATATAGTTAATTATATTATATTTATTTTATTCTATGTGTAGTATATATTTAATTAATTATTATATATAGATATTAATTAATTTAATTTTATAATTAATTTAATTTTATTATAATATTATAAATTATATTTATTTAATTATATTATATATTTTTTTTTTATTTTAATTATTTATTATATTATTATTTTATATTAAATTAAATATAATTTACATCAGTGATCCTGTGATATGCCACCCATTCAGTTAAAATTTGTTATATATAATTATATATATATAAAAATTTTAATTCTTATATTTTATTTAAACCTATTATTAATTTAATGCCTAATTATTTATTATAATAGAATATATTTATAGTTAGAAATATAAATATTTATTCTATATTATATTATTTATTTATTATTATACAAATTATATTATTTGATTTGCAAGTTATATTAGTTATGCTGAGTGTTGGTGGTGTTTATGTAGTATTGGTTATGTTATTGAGTTAGTGTTATGAATTTTGTGTGTTTATATTATTAAATTTTTTAATTGTTATTATAGAATTATATATTTATTTATTTTCATTAATCGAGAGCTAATTCTACATTTGGACTATTTAATATGAGTATTTATTAAATAATTATTTATTGATAATTATTGTTAAAATTATTTTTTTAATAATAATTCAATATAAATTTGAAAAATATCTTAATTAATTAAAAGTTTTTCTATAATTAGTTTTACTTAACATCCCACAATATTAGCTATGAATTTTAATCATCAATTAGTTCTTGAGTTTTATTAGTATATTAATCTACAATATATATTGACTTACTCTTATTATTCTAATTATATCTGATTTGGTATTAAATGGAAATTTCTCCGATGATTATCTTATTATTAATTAATTAGTGTTAATATTAGTATTTTTAATCCACATAATACTTTTAATATTTTCTGAATTGGTATTTTATGAACATTTTCTCTGTGATTTAATTATTCAAGCAACTAGGGGTTTCCATAATTTTTGCGCACTCATTATTTTGATGTACTTGTTTAATTATATATCTCAAAATGTGGTGCTATTAAATTTTTTTGTTATTTTAGAGTTTTCCATCAGCAGTTAATTCAGTACTCGTGAGTGATTGTCTCAATATATTATTTATTTTTTTCCTTTATTCAGGCGAGTGTATTTTTACAATATGATCCATATAGAAGTGCCAGAATTTTGTAGATTTTTCAGCAGTATGTTATTATGTAGTGTGCCAAGTATGCCGAGAAATGTAATGTTCTAGGCTTAGCAACTGGAGTTAGTCAGAGGCCTGAATTTAGTCTCAAGAAAATTGGCCTTTAGCATCTCCCTTTCTACATATGCAAGGAAGACCTGAACTATTCTGTTATGTTAATCAGTAACTAAAATCAGTAAGTGTGTAGTAGTGTCTAGTGAGTGGAGTTATTGTGTAGTGTCAGTTGATAGCTAGTTTGACACAAATTTTTCGTATGGAATTATTAATATATTATTCAATATTGGATTTAATTTGTTATAAAATAATAAATTTTCCGAATATTTTATTTAGTTAATTTGATTTTCATTTTATGAGAGCTCATTATGCTATTGGATTGTCACATCTGGTGTAATTTTAAAATTATTTTCAACGTCAATTTTCGATGGCAAAATCTTGAGAATAAACTATATGTAATATCAGGTAATTTGATTTTAAAAAGGTAACAGGCTATTAATAGTAACAAACTCATGTATATTTACTTAAAACAATATTTTTCATTTGCTCTCACTTTTCAAAGCCAAAATGGAATGAAAGTTAGATGTTTCAATCTATATCATATTCGAGTCACTTCTTCTTCTTTATGCCATTAATAATTTGCCTATTATGAATTCATTATTAGTCATTGGAAAAATGTCATTTGGAACTTAGGACTTAGGAAGCAAAATTAGTTGCGTTACCGTCCCGAATCCTATTAACTTGTTCAAACTCATTTTGCATTATCTTCTACTTTTTGTGTCTACATATGTTACATATCTTAACGACTATCTATAAAGGCAAGAGTTATAATTTATACCATTTATTTCTACAAATAACATCCGTAAAAAATATTAAATTTATAAAATTTTATAATATATTATCTTAACATATAATATTCAATATTACATGACTGATGTAAATCACTGAGTTAAATATATAAAGATAGTGACAGTTCTTTATATCAGATTTTATTCTACATAGTAGATATATGCTTATAATCTAGGATATTATATAACTTGATATCTTTATATAGATCATAATAAATTTATAGTGTAATTTTTTCTTATATTGATGAGGTTCTAAAAAGTATTGAGAGAAGTAATTTAGTGTATCATTATAAATATAGGTACTAATATAAGTGTATATAATTCACGATGATTTATTTTGAGTTTTATGAGATCGGATAGAGTAAAGCGAATAAATATATTATTTTATCTGCAATTTCGTATAAGTCGAAAAGGACCACGTGATAGCACCAATGAGCGACTATGAGCGGTGGAATTGATTTATAATAATAGTCTAATTTAGTTAATAAGTTTTATTTGATATGTGTATAATAATATTATTTAATATTATGTCTACTACTTTGCTTTGTATATATTTCATTCAATTTAATATATAGTACCTATATTTTTGATATTGTAACATGCTGCATGTATGATATTATTATTTATACTTATATTATTATATGATATTATTCATCATATTATTTATTATGGATATTATGTATAATTGGGCGAGATATACATTTTTAATTAAACTCATGAAGTTCTTAAATCTTTGAGATTAAACATTGACCAAACGTTTATTGTTTCTAAAGAGTACAATATTTAAGCCTTTGATGGTGCACCTTATAATAATAATTCTACTATTATATGCTCGAGAATATTTATTCTATTAAAGTAGCAATTACCATACTAAGTTAATAAACCAGTTCCTTGTGATCGATGATTAATCGTATTCTAAAGATGGGACATTATGTATAGTTTTTGAGGTTGATGATATACATCTTATAAGACAACTATAATCTCAAGATACATGTGGTAAATTAAAAATATCTAATAATATCTATTGAAAGAGGGTGTCAAGTTATAGTAAGGGATATTTGATCAGAAGTTCCGCCATCTATATAGAGAATAACTAGTTATCTATGTACTGACATAATTCACGATTATATATATATTTTATATATATATTACTGATTTCTAATTATACTATTCTATTATCAGTTTATATGTAAATATATGCTTGGGTATAGTACAAAACAATCATAAAAGATCTTATTTATTAATATTGAGCTTTATGAGTGAGATGAAACTACTTTAAGATATTATCTCAGATATTATAAAATTTTATTTTTATATTACATTAATACAATAAATAAATTCTCTTACCCGGAGCGGTATATATTCATTAATTTATCCCCTATTTTCATAAATATATAATAATATATTATTATATATATAATATATATATTATTAATATATTATATTATACCCTAATTATATTAATTAAATTATATAATTATATTTATTATTAATTATATTTATCAATAATATATAAATATAATAGATTATATATATCTAATATATAATATATATATATATTATATAATATATTATTAATAATATATATATATATTAAATATATTATTAATATTAATATATATTTATATATATATTAATTTATTATAATTATATATAATATATTATATTATTTTATTATATAATTAATTTGAAATTATATGTAGTATATCAATAGGTGAGTATAGAAGTTACTTTCAGTCACAATTCGTTTATTCTCACACATTTATGAGTATAGTTAAATGCTAATTGCAGTTTAGAAAGAAAAAGTAAGAGTCCAATTTGATATTATTATTATATTATAATTCTTGTTATACATAGAAGCATATTTTGATAAAGAAACAACCAGGAGTTAGAGAGAGAATATATATATTATAATATCTAGGTGTAAAATTATTCATACTATATTTTTGGTAGACGTGGTTTGTAACTATGGTTTAAATAAATGGTTATCGTAAAGATAAACAGAAGAATTAGGTCATATATAAAATCTCAAGTGGAGATGAAAATCAAATGGTTGTATATTCTTATGGTATTCTATGTGAATAGGCACAACCTTCTTTTTATATAATCAAATATATATAATGATAAGAAGATTAGAGGGGATAAAAATATTATATAGTACACAATCTATCGGTAAAAGTTATTTATTATCCTAAGATTACTAATATGACTACACTTTTGTTTTAGTGAATCAAGAGATTTGTCATTAATAAAAGTATTATGATTATTATATACGCGCATCACTCGCGAGCACATATACTTGGTATTTAGACTTTGAGATAAGTGGAGTCTTAAACGAATTTCAGTCATAGAGTTTTAAAGGTATTTCTAATTTGGAGGCAAAGCAATAATAGATTAATTTAGGTTTAGGACATTAAATAGAGTAGAAAAATGCTTAAAATATGCCTATAACTAAAAGAGAATAAAATCTTAGTACGTGCTTAATTGAGTAATCAAATTGAATGTAATGGTTAGAAGCATCGTATCGAATTTTAGGAAGATGAGTAATAACGAAAACAAGTGAAATTAAAATATATAGAGAGTATGTTGTTTGCAAGAGGTAGGAGAATTATTAATATATATTCAGAGCCTACTAATACATAGTTTATAAGCTTTCTAAATAAGTACTAACTATATAAATAACAATATTATATATTAAGTAATACAATGTTAGTCTATTAATCTATAGTTATTATGCTAACATTGCATAATTTACTTGATGGTGCAATATATAGATGTAGATACTACAAGTAAATGATTGTTCATTTGAGCAAATATATAGACTTTAATGAATGAACTGAAAAGAGAATGAATTGTAAACGTTATTTTAAATCTTGAAAACTTAGATCTTAACTTAGATGAATAAAAGTATAAGAAGTTATATAATGAGAAATAGTGAGAGAGAGAGATTAGAGAGAGAGAAGAGAGAGATGAGAAGAAGTAGATGAAGGATGGAAGGAAGAGAGAGAGAGCAAGAGAGAAAGAGAGAGAGTAGAGAGAGTAGAGTAAATTTACAAATTAATAATAATTTTCATGTTCAATATTACACTCTACTAATGAAGTAAGACAGTAGAAGTTGTATTATTTATACAAGGTAAGCATTATAGATACTAGGATATGTAGAGGAATGTGGGTTATAAAAGTAGATGCCTACAAAAAAAAAAGATATTTGTCAACATTGATCTTGCCAAATGCGATAAATATTTCTTCCTGTATTAGTCTTCGCCATCGGAATGTGATACCTTATTTATCTTAGCTTGCAGTCAAAGTATCAAATCGTGAAATGTATATAATTAATTCTTATCAGGAAATATTGATGATAGAAATTTTCAAATACAAATGTTTTTTCATAAATATTTCCATTTTGTATATAATTATATATATATATTAAGAGATTAAATATTATAATAATTATTTAAAATATATATTCAAAATCCAATAATATTTGGATGAAGGGATTTCAATAATATATATATAATTATATATATATATATATATATATAATATATATAATTATTTATATTAATCTTAATATATTATATATTTATATATTAATATATATATTAATATATTATATATATATTATATGTAATATAATATTCTATAATATATACCAAATGTAATATTATTATATTATATATATTAAATATAATATAATAATTAATATTATATTATATTAATCACTATATTATATATATATTTTAAATATATACGTATATATATATATATATAATCTGATATTATACAGTTTTATAATATTCAATTGTTTTATTTTATTTTTATTTAATTATGTTTAATGTATTATTTTTATACTTATTTTATTAATTATAATATTTTATATAGATTGACTGTTGTTTACGCTATTTTCCATGTGGATTAAAGAGTTATATATTAGTACGTAAGTAAAAATAAAATACATTCCAGTCTCTTTTTCTACTGCAATTGAAAGAGTATTGAGGATGTTTTAAATTACTTTTGCTTGTGAGTATATATAACTCCCTAGTTTATAGTATGCAGTACCTAATTCTTTTCAAACTTATTCAAAACTCCCCCTTAGTAGTTGAAAAAAATCATATAAATTTACTAATATACAAAATCAACGTGGAAATTTAAAAGGTAGAATTTTTTTTAGGATGAAAATAAATACCATAATTTTAATTTGACGGATTTTATAGCAAGTAATCAAATTTGGAGAGACTTACACTTTACAACTAATAACTATTATCGAGGACCCCTACTGTTCATAATATTATATAGAATTATAAAAGAATCTAAAATGTACTAATTTATAATTTTAAAATGTTCAAGTGTGTTCATATGTGTGGAGTTAATGGTGTGCTGCTGATGTGGTCAGAGAATAAGATATGATAGATTTTGTTTGCTGGTAGCTGAATTTTTGAGTGCTAGCCGCCCGAAGCCCGATAATGCGAGTGTGTGTTGGCAACAGCGCATGTTCTGCAATCTGCACTCATTCAATTTTACTATGAGCGAAATAGATGAGCGCTATATCTCTAGTAATCTTCATCTATAATATACAAAGTTTTGTTTTTTAAACAAAGAACCACGGTTCGAGAAAATAATATTAATCATACATATACCTATTTTTTTCAGTAATATCACACTCATCTTCACTATTTGTATATTTTACATAATATCGATTATTACACTATTAATAATATATATTAATTTATTTATTTCAATATTCACCATATTATTATTGAGTACATATAATTTCTATATTTTATGGTTAACTTTAAAAATAATAATATTTATTTAATAGTAAATATAAATATTGTACTTTTTAATTAGACCCTTCCACGCTAGGATTTTAGATCATACTATACTTGATGGTTTGTATTAACATTTAAAATAATTTATTTTTATAAAGTTACAATTTATAATATATAATTTATAATAATAGAAATAGTTTTCACTTAATTTTTTTATAATATTAATTTTTTATGAAGTATTATATTAATTATCATATATTATTTATTATAATAATGATGTAAAATATTATTTTCTGTCATCTTTATTTGAATATTTATGAATTTTTCCATTAATTTACATCAGTTAATTATATTTGTAAATCTCATATCCTCAAAATTTTACTACCAGTAACAGACTATGCTCAATAGTTAATAAATAATTAATAGTAGTGAGAGTTTCTAATAAAACATTTTGTATTATCTACCACTGCATGAATATTCTATGTTCGATTGACATTAGTCCCTTGTTATTTATCATAATCTAGTAAATGAGACTATAGGAAGATAAGGAAAACAATGGCTGTATTTTCCCGTTTTCCATCCAAACTCTGTTTTAATCCTATTCTATTTTTTCAGGCTTTGACCATTAATATTTAATTCTGATCTATAAAGTTGTTGCCTTTCATTATGGTCCTTCGAATTATGTAAACTATTTACTATCTACTTAACAGCGAGTCTATTCATCTTGTTGTCTAATTGTTTCAGTGTCTAAAGGAGCAATATAATATTATTTAATTTAATTAATTATTATTATTATATATAATAATATATTTTATTTATTATATAATTACTATTAATTAATTTATATTATTAATATTATTATATATTAATATTAATTATTTATATTATTATAATAATATTTATTTAATTAGTTATCCTATGAAATTAATTTATGTTTAATGTTAATCTGATAATTATATAATTTATTACATTTAATTATTTTAATTTTATATTAATTATAATTAATTATTTTAATTATTTATTATAATTTTATATTATATTATTATTTATTTTTATATTATAAATTATATATGTGCATATTATATATATATATATCATTTAATTATATTAATATTAAGTTATTTATTAATTATATTATTTTATATAATTGAATAATGTAACATATATAATTATATTATGTAAGGAATAGTATATATTTACTATGTCCATTCAATTCTTTATTTCATGTTCTGCGTAATTAAAATAACAGAAATTCTTCATTTATTTACTATTCTTCAGAATTATTATTGAGTACATTATAATAATATTTGGTCACATTTTCAGTGCGTTCGATTGAGTCTCATCATCTACTCAAATTTGTTCACTATAAAAATATAATTTAAATATTATATTATTTAATATTATATTATTAGAGATTAGATTATTTATATATATTTAAAAGAAATTGAATAGATGAAAATTAAATAATTTTTAATAGAAATATATAATTATAATATATTATATCTTATTTAATATATTAATTTAGGGATTTAGATTATTTAATAATTAGAGGTTAACTGATGTATATTAATTAGAGATGTATGATATTAATAATTAAATTATATTTATTAGTGATGCTGAATATAAATAATATATATTAGTATGTTATTATTTATTTATAGTATAGTATAGTATTAGTATTATTATATATATTTATTTATTGTTATATTATTATTATTATATGTTATAAATACTTTATATTATATTTATAGGTTGATTATTGGAGGTTTTAATTTGGTATGATTATTATTTTTATTATTATTATTATTTATATTATTAATATTATTATATTATTCTATATTTATTTAGTTATTATTGATGTATGTTATTGCATTAAAAGCAACCAGAGAAACTTGACTTTCATTGATATTATGTTCATATGAATTTATTTATAATTACGTATTTATTATTTTTATTAATCTTTAAAGGAATTATGTTACATTATTTTTATTGTTTACTTTTTATATTTATTTTTTTATTATTATTAATTTTTATTTCTTTTTAAAAGTTTTTTAATTTATTATTTTATTTTAATTAATTAATTTAAAAATATATATTTATAATATTATTATTTAGAAAATAATTTTAAATTATTTTCTTATTCTTTATAATTATTATTATTAAAATTATTCCCAATAATTCTCATTATTGCTTATATTTTATTATATCTATTATATTATTTGAGTTATTATTATAATAAATTATTTATATTGTTATAATTTATATTTCTGACTTTAAAAAGCATAGATTTAAGTTTAATGACGTTTCATTGGATAATATATCTTTATACATTAACAAAAATTTATTTACATATTAATTCTATCTAGTCGATGACTGAAAAGTAATATATTGAATTTTGAGATGGATATTATCAATCAATTCCGAGTTTCCAAGTTTCATTCTAATACACATTGATTGTAAATTACAATATCAAACGATGAAATTTATTGAGACAGTAACATATTAAATTTGCAAAAGCCACTCCAACTTCGCGAGAGATACGTTTCATTTTCACTTAAATGGTAATTATCTAGTTCAAACGAAAAGAATGTTAATTCAGTATTATATTTTAATTGCTTCTTTTATCAATCGCCTCATTTAAAATAATGTAGTGAGCCTACATATCAACTTCATATTTCAACTTAGTGGAAAGAGGTATAGATAAATCACACGTATACCTAGATCTGATGTGATAAGTAACTGAATATGTTATTAATTCTTCGAGCCAGAAAATTATAAATATGAGAGAGCGCCAGTGTTGAAAGTGGTGACGTGTTATCGTATGGTGGCACGTAAGCATACGCGAATGTACTCTGCAATTGATCTAGTATCTGATTCGCTGATAAACCTCATATAAAGTATTTTACGAGAAGTCATATCCAAATATATAACATTCATCTGCAAAAACGTGATTAACTGTATATATCCTTGAAGGTACAAATATCCTTGTGTCAATCCCTAACGAACTGTCGAAAAATAAAACAATAATTCAGATTATTTAATTTACCTTGGATCTTGCTCAATTATAATCACTGTGCTTTTATCTTTTGGAATCAGAAAAGGAACATGAATAAAATTTTTTATGTTGATGCCTTCCGCCTCTTTGCCCCGAGTTTGGTTTCAGGGAATCTGTATTCTTATAGATAAAAAACCATATATTATCATTAAATACGCCTGTTATATATAAACTTTATTCTCAAAAAAATTAGTAGCTTACTCATTTTTTCAGAGTCTTTTTCAAGTAAATATCTTTACAAAATTTTGAACCACTGTTTGCTTTCTGCTCCACAGACAAGTCTTCGGCACAAGATGAATTTTGAAGAACAAAAATTGTTTACTAGTTCGAAAAATCAAAATTCGTTTAAATAATATTCTAATTATATGGATCTTTGCATTTTTTTACCACCATGTTTATATCTTGAAATTCACTCTAGACACTGAATGAAAGTACGGTCTACTCTCCAATCACAGCTACTACAACTTCAACACATTTATCTATTCGTTTGTAGACGTATAGATGGATCTTCCAACACAACGAGCGGCGGCGCGTTACTATTCATATTACCTTGCCTCTTTAGAAAAGCTTTGTGCCACTATTATATAATAACTAATATGTATCCTAGATATAGAGTGAGCAATCTCAAATAACTTTCGTTTTATAATAAGAGAGATAATATGTGATCTCAGTATGGCAGTCTTAACGTATTCTACACAGAATTTGATAGCGAAACCTAGCTGTATTCTAAAAGTATTTGCCTGCATTACTATCGCAAAAACTGTAATACGAGGACAGAAACATCAAGCCTACATAATAACTCTACTAATAAAGATATATATCATATCAAAAAACGATAACGAGGTTTATTTAACACTAATCGACACTATATACATAATAAACACAATGTAGTGATAAAGTACTGAGACTGCTTATTAATAATAATATATATATAAGGTGGTTACAAACTGATATGTAGATAGTAAATATTAAGTAGCCTAGGTAAACTATATATATGTACTTATAATCCATAATATATATCAACTCGTATAACTTCGTATTTACACGGTAGAGCTACTAATTTATAACTGTATCAGTATCGAGTTTCCATTATATACGTAATAAATGAGGTAATATATATTCTAAAGATATATAAACTTATCTAAATTTAGGGGACAAGTATGAGAGAGTGTATATAATATATAATATATATTATATATATATATAATTATATATAATATATATATATATATACTATAAATATATATATATATATTACTATATTTTAAATATATATTATATATAATATTAAATATAATTAATATATGTTATATATATAGTTAATATTAATAAGTGAGAGAGAGAGAAGTATAGAGAGTAAGAGAGAGAGTAAAAGAGAAAGAGGAGAGAGAGAGAGATGAGTAGAGAGAGAGAATGGCGAAACTCTTTGAGTAGTTTTATTTATTATATTTTATAATCCTAGTATGATCTGTATATGTATAACTTACACACCATATATATAATATATATATATTACCAAAAGATAACACATAGTATCTTATAAACAAACCATTTATTAAATGCAGCTGAATGTATAAAAATAAATAAATAAAATAGTTCTCAAAGTATAAGAAACGTAAAAAGAGTATACAAAATAAAGAAAAAAATAACATGTACTTCATTGGAATATCACTCTATTACGGATCATTCTTCTCTCTCTATATCTCTTCTATCATACCTCATACTATATTCATATATATATATATATATATATTTAATATATAATATATATATATATATTATATATATATATAATATATATATATTATATAAATATATATATAATATATATAATACTATTAATATATATATATAGTATATATATATATGATATAGTAATTATATCATATTATATATTATATCATTAATTATATATATTTAAACTTATTATTTATATTATATATATATATAATATATATATATAGTATATATATATATATAATATATATATATATTATATAATATTATGTGTGTGTGTGTGTGGTATTAGGGTGGGTGCTCGTTACGATAAACTAGTAAACTTATTATATAGCCCTTAGAAACAAATGGAAATTAATTAAAATTAGGAGCTATTAATGAGTGAGTTTCCTTTCTTTTATTACGAGTGCATGTAAGATATTATATTTAATACACTTTGAGCATATTAATTATTTTCCTATAGGTTTATTTTTTTCTGAATTAATTGGAATAATATGATATTAGTGAATATAAATATGGTCATTTATATAATATTCACTAGTAATATTTACTAATTATTATAACTAAATATTCCTTTATAAAATAATTAGATATTGAATAATTGAGTGAACGTAATTGTGATATGCATATTTTGGATATTATAATTGTAAATAATGAATATTTAATAAGTGTTAATAACTACTAAGACAAGTTGTATATGAGATATTTCTTGCGTATAAAGCCCAGAATTAAATTCGTTTGTCTCTGTAGTTTTATGTATATATGCCATTTATACACTAACTGTTTACATAAGAATTCTCTTTTTCCTAAATCGATAGAAAGGACGATCTTATGATCGTCCGTGCTGCCTAAATCCTACTTCGTACACTAGAAAAATTAACCAAATTGCCTCCTACACAAAATGATCACGATCTTTTTTGATAAGATTCATGATTATTTTATTGTCATTTTTCATATTTTATAGTATAGTTATGTTATAGTCTTATAGTTTTAAGTTGTTCCGATCGTTTCGTCCATAGTGCATAATTTCTAATCTTTAGCTTATCTTTTTATCTTTTCACTTCCTGTGTTCATTCTAGTACATATTTTAGTGCACGAAGAGTGTGTAGCCAGGGACGGAATATACGTCTCTCTACGACTCAATAAGTCACCAGCAAAAGAGAGTTGTTATAGAGAGACTAATTTATAGTCTAAAAGCTTATTGTTGCCTTGTAGACCGGTATAGTACTATTTATATATATGTAATTTAATATATATTATTATTTTAGATTGCTGGTATGTCCATGTTGCAAAATAATATGTTTTCTTACACGGTGGTAATTGTATACATGGAGGTGGTATTTATTTCTTTTATTTGGATCATGTCTTTCTTCCGTCGTAGCTGACTCCCATACGCTTTTTTATATTATCGCTTCTCCTTCTGTAAATTCTAGTCTCTTCATCCTGAGTTTTTTAACGCGTCTCTATTTACTTGAGCCTCAAGTATTTTTATCTCATCTCATTTTCTTGTTGCACTCTCTATCACTGTTTCTCCCAAGGTCAATCTCTCTTTTCTCTATAATTTCGACTCAGTGTTGAATCTCTCGGTCATTCTTTTACAACTTTATTTAATTTGTCATCATATAGAATGATTATATGTATTTTTGCTTTTTGTTAGTTTTACATCCTCTTGTTTTGTTCATTTTTATATCTGATTAATTCTACTTCCTTCATTAGTAGCCATTTGAGTTAATTTAAAAAGTGTATCTGCTAGTTATTTAGTAGATAGTGCCGTATTATACCCTGTATATATATAATTGAAGAGATTATCAGCAATTAGAAATGCTGTGAGAAATGAGTCGAGGTTGGAAGGGTAATAGATAATTCATGGTGTATATTATGTTGAATAATCAACAGCCGTTGCGAAGTAAATAGATTCTATTTGGAACATTATCTGCAAGTTAATTTTGTCTTATGATAAATATTTAGCGAGAGGTCTATATTTCAATAGTCTATATCTATAGGATAACTGGAGATCTTATTCAATGTTTATCATATTTTTTATCGTATCATCATTATGATCCATTTGTTGCCGGTATTTATCCCTTAAAATATGTGTCCAGTCTAATTTTTCAATTTATTTGCACTATAAGTAAGTATTTTCAGGTAGTAGAATCTTAATTGCAAATAGCAGTTTCTCAACTATTTATCCGCACGTCGCTGACTTCTATTCCTCAAAATAGACCAAAACTGAGTATCATAGTATTAGATAAAACATGGCGAGCGTCTGGTTATATTATTACTGTCCTTTAATTTCCGATATTATTTCTACAATTAGGTACCGCGTAGCTAAACCAGACTACTATCATTATAATTACGTTATTATCGGTTGGCTTTTCATACTAATACTGTACTATATCAGTATTAAGTCCTTTGTCTCTTCTTTTCTTTTTAAACACCTCTTTTGAGGGTACTATGCAATTTAGGCAGGTGTTTGATTTATTTCCTTTGCTCAACCGTTAAAAAATCATGTATATCTAATATCCATTCTTTATATATTCCTATATTTTTTGAAGATTGATTTTTATTTATTATAACTTTTCTAACATTTACATATTTGTTTTATTCATTTAATATATTTTTCACATTATTATGATTGGATTATATTTATTTTTATATATACATTTTATACAAAAGCTTAATTGAATTTTTATTTCTAAAGCAAATATTCCTATGTCAATTAAAGACTTATTTTATTGTTTTTTTTGTTCAGTTATTAAATTCGGGCCTTAATAATTTTTTTTTTTTTTTTTTTTGTGTGCCAGTGCCGCTGTGAAACCACGTCTTGGTTACTTGTGAATATCCTTGATGAGAGTCGATTTTTCATATTACGGATTTTTATTTATATTAATATTAAACTTAATAATGACATGTGTTTTATCGTCATCATCTTATTATCATATTAAGTATGTCTATACGTAACGTATATCATTCATATATTGTTAATTACCTATCTATATTATAGTATTATTACGTGATATCAGTTCATTAGAATCATCTAGTTCCTCAGCTATTGTAGTGTTGTATGTTGAGAAGGTTATAAGTTTTTACATTTTAAGAATGTGATATTTATTATATTTATTTTATTTATAATGAATAAATTACTATGTAGCCCACTCACCATATAGTACAAAGGAGCTATATATCGCTGTATAAGGTCTTGGTATCTAGTATATGCGAACGAAGTATAATGGCTTGTGACATCACTTTCGTAATGTGTTATTCTAAAGACATCATTGCGATAATATTTAATAAGGTTAAGCCTACACAGTTTATGTTCAGAACGACTCAGTGTCAAATTCTTATATAGTGATGCGATCACTACGATAGCATGTGTGTTAACTCTTATTATGTATTCATAATTATCAATTTTTTATATAAATTACTTATCACGTCAATCATACAGAAGAGTATGAAATAGCCATTATCATTAATTGTTGATCATATATAAATTAATAATACTTTTTCGCTTTACATGAATTGAAATATTATAAAAGGTATTGAATTATTAGATTTAATGCAAAAACGAAACTTACATATCTTGTTTTTTTGTGATAATTTATATTGTATTTATAGAATATACAAGAAATAGTTATATGGAAAAAAATCTATGTATGTTATATGAACTTCGATTTAGTAAGTATTTGTGCTCAAATGCGTGAGGGCGAGTAACGAAATAAAAAGTCTAAATTATTAATTATATAATCTACTAAAATTATAAATGTTTACTATTACTCACAACTTACAAACACTTCTTTTTAGAATAATTTAGTATCTTAGGCGTAGAGATCATATGAATTATATTATAAATTAAAATAATTAGTATTATTATTTATTTAATTATATGTACCTTCACCAATCGATTGTTAAGATTTAGAAAATATTTTAAAGAATAAAAATAATACTTTGCACAAATGTTATTATTTACAATTTACACCTATAATTAGTTAGAATCATTAAAATACCTTTTCGCTATATTATTAATATTATATGTTTGTATCTAATTTTATTCATAGATCAATAGATATACACAGTAAAGTCATCCTCTACATTATTACAACTACCGGTCAATATAAATATAGTGGATATATTTACGTTAATTAATTTAGAATCCTTATTTTTATCATTATTAACTCAGTTTACATTACTATTCACATTCCATTACTTGGTAATATTAATAATATAACCATTTGAATATTAAGTCATAAAGTGTATACTCTAATTATAACGGGGAGGGAATGGATAAAATATTATTAATTCTTTAATTTTTATCTATTATTATACTATTGAAATGAGGTATATTTTCTTTCTGCTTAATGTATAATGTTATATAATACTAGAATAATGAATTTTCTATAGAGAAGGTTGTATTGTCATTTTTGGATATTTAAAAATGAGCAATACGAATTGTTTTTCATAAATGATAAATAGTAGAATCAATATTGTATATATTAGATAGGTCTTTAATCCTTAAACGAGCTATAATCGATAAATGCGTGTGCGGCGAGGTGGAAGCCCTTCGAAGATGAAAGTTCCTGAAGTGCATGTCGAGAGGGTTATACGTAAATCATTGTAATCCTTGAAATATTAATGGAGGTTCTATCTCAGTCTCTATAACACAATTTCAGACGTATCCGGCTGCATACCGTGCGGATCAATTAACGTACTCGACTAATAATCCAACTATTATATATTGTGAATTGACTAAATGTATATAGAGTATTAAATCGAACTTATATTTTTTTCACTTTGTTTAAACAAATATATATAATTCTCCCTATTAATCTGAGTAATTAAAACTTATAGTAACATTGCGATAATGACACTCTCCACAATGTACCTTTTATGATGCTTAACGTAAATCCTTCCTTGATAATATATCACACTTCAAATGTAGATTTTTTGTGAAATGAGCGACGTATAGGCAATCTATGAAAACTCATATCAAACTCGTTTGTGTAAGAATCTGGTTCTCTTTTTTACAATCTTTGTGACTGTCATTGATCTGTATACATCTTAGAATTTATTTAACGATAATTAAATATATTTTTTTTTTATCCTTTATTTTACACAGTGTTCTTGTTATTATAAGGAATTGTATTATTTACCTGGAATTTCTAGCACATACAGTAAATTGATCGAAACGTTCTGTAGCGTCTAGTCTACTTTTAAATAGATTTTTTTCACTTATAAATTGTAGTATATCAAAATACTCTTGATATCATTCTTATAAGCGTTATACTGCGGAGGTGTATCTGATAACAGGAATCTAAATTATCATTTATTATTATCATCACGCCTAATTTCTAGTAAATTATTATCCTACCTATTTTCACTCCTATCATATTTATTATGTATATAACTTATTGTGGGTAACTCTTATATTTACTAATATAATTAAAGACAATATCTTTAATACTCATTTTTCACTAATAGCACTCATATTTTTTTGCGCGAGAATTATTGATTATATACTTAGATTCAGGTTAGATTAGTCAGAGAGTAGGATGCCTTCACTTATTTCATTATAATGTATATGTGAGTATAGAAAATAATATAGATATCAGTCTTAAATACTTTAGTAAAATGTATAGTCATATTAGAACCGTAAGAACTTCATTTCTGAGATATTATGATGCAATATATTAGAGTCTTAAGATATTTTTAGAGATTATCACTAATAGGGTGTAGATACAGGGTAAAATTGTTCTAGGAAGCAATACTAGAGCAGAGAGAGGAGAGGCAGGGAAAGATGGGAGTGAGGCGCGAACTTAAATATCAATTCCATATGAAGTGTAAAAGGATTTTAACTGGAGTTATATATAATTTCACACCATTTATCATTTTTATAAATTGCGGATCCTGTCTATTTCTAGTAATGTATAATATTTGTCTTATATTAGAACCATCTTTGGATAGTTATGTGTTCTACGTGTGGTAATTATTGTGAGGGACTGGTGAGTCAAGATATACCTGTGGTCCGAGTATTAGGTGTAATCTGCTGGTATAGATCACTCGGGTGGTCTATATATGGATCACTAGATATATGAGTGTACGCAGAATTGCGTCGCAGTCGACGAGCACCTCGATACTTTCAATGTTATATACTCTCACCGAAGATATCATATGGAGAACCCGAATAGAAGTAATGCAGGAGTGTAAATTAGTTGATTGTACACTGACGAGAGTAGAGAACATGTGGAATATAGAGGGTAAATATTACAACAGAGAGGATTTGTATAGACCGGCGCAGACCACTACACCTGGTCTATATAGGTTGTGATACAATAATATTCAATATAGACAGAGAGATATCGGCGATAGGATACTATTGTCTAGGGATCAATGTTACAGATACGAGTGTAGAGCTCTCAACACAGAAGCGTGTGCCAGCGTCATAGATGCAGTAGTTGGATTTGCAAATAGCGACATGGGTACCCTATCCTGTTATCGTCTGAGGAGAGTAAGTGCAACAGCACTGAGTATATGTAAGAGGAGCATGCACAAGGGGTGGAATACGTTCCTAACTGAGTCAGAAGAGAGAATGGTCACGATAACCACGAGAGGAGCATAGAGGGAATGTCCGGCTTCAATATCCCACGAGAAAAAGTAGATACTAACGTAGCATGAGCAGTGTTTTAAATTTGCATGGTTTATTGTATGGTTTATAGGATACACAAGTATAAATGTTAGAGAATAGAGTAATAGTGTTGTGGAGTATTTGTGGAGGTTAAATAGATGCTATTGAAGATATTGCAAATACATGAGGAGAGAGAGAGAGATAGAGAATAGGGAGAGAGCTAATTGTATAGTGAGATGTCTTTATGATAGATTAATAATTGGATAGGTAAGAGGCGAGGTCGAAGATAAGCAGTAAGTTGTAGAAATAGAGTCTATTTACATATTGAGGAGAGGTTATGAGAGAATTGCAGGTCAGTTTAATTGGACAGGGCTGAACAAAAATAGTTTGTGAAGGAAGAGAACTAATTATAAGGCGAACTTTTATGGAGGTTAGAGGGGCGAGAGTATGGAAATGATTAATGGCAACACCACTCAGATCTGAATATAGATTTGCTGTGCACTTACAGATATGAGAAGAATAATGAATTGAGAGGGGTGCGAGTCGGAAATTCGGTTTGGTTGTTCAAAAACACAAAGTGACTAAGCAATTGAAGAGTATACGGGCCGGGGAGCATGGAACAGGAGAGCGAGAGAGTGATTTGGAGGGAGCCGGAGTCAGAGCCAAAAGATTTTGGAGAGGGAGCTGAAGATCGGAGCGCCAGGCGATACCTAGATTGATGTGATGTGGTATTATGTTGAGGAGAGAGGGAGAAGTAGCTCATGGAGATGTCACCGAGAGTTATAGAACCGACACAATATACCGTAACTGAGAGCGCGCGGGGAGCCAGGCTCGGATCACCGCAAAATTTACTGAGTGAATTGCCAGAATATCGATGCGATGGGAAAGGAATGAATGGTAGAAGTATGAAGTTTAGCTGGAGATTGTATTTACGCAAGAAGGATTTGAGAGTAATTAGAGAATGTGATATAATGGTGGAGAAAAATTGGAGAGGAAGTAATTGAATTTATTATTGTTATATTATTATAGTGAGATATTTAGGAGATGTTATATGGAGGCAGGTGGAGATAACGATGGATATGAGCGTATCGGCGAATCCTTGGGGAGGATGGAAGGAGGTAGAGAGTAGGAGATAAGAGATTTTTAGAAGAGGCAGTTATGATGTAAGTAGGCTAGAATCGGGTTAAGCTGGATCAAGTATAAAGAGGTGGGAGCTATACAGTAGGAAAGGCGAGGGTGAAATAAGGTGGAATTAATGTGAGTGAGTGGTATAGGAGAGTGGTGAAAAGAAATTAAGGAGGATTATAATGTGAAATTGATTGGGAATAGTAGGAGGAAAGGAAATAAAAGCTATGGCAGAGATAGTAGTAACAGCGGTAAGATGAGGAGCTGTGAAAATGCAGTCTATAATAAGAACGGTTGCCAGATGAGAGCTAGAGGCGAGCCAGAGTGAAGGAGCAAATATATGGTAAAATATGGCTGTAGAAAAGACTGACGACGAATAAAATTTGAGGAATTTTACGGGGAAGTAAGTAGATAATGCCTTTACTAATAGCGTAAAAAGAGGTATAAATATAAAATACAATGAAGGAAGAGGAAGGAGGGGTTGGGGAGAGTAAGATAGATTATAAAGTGAGGGTAAGTATTGGGGTAATATTGGATAATAGGAGAGAAGAAAAGGATATGGATGAGTGAGTAGAATAGAGAGTGGGGGGAGTATTTTAGTTAGTGACTCTTGAAATAGATAGGGGAGTGGGTAGTAGAGGTGGTAAGAGTGATAGATATGCATAAGATGGTAGAGTGATGGGAATAAGAATGATGGATGAGTATATGTATGAGGGGGAGGATAGAAATTAACTAATAATTGAGTAAGGAAATTATAAAGGTGACCTGTGAATAAAGGATATAAAATAGGGAAGTCCGCAGGATTCTGATGAGTATGTAGTAGATAAGTGATGAGAGAGTATCTGCGGAATGTCAAAAGTCAGTAAGAGGCGTGAGGGTGTCGGAATAGGCGGGATGGGCGTGGATGCCGAAGGATGACGTGAGCTAAATATAAGTGGGTATTGCCATTAGCGGATTGCGGATAGACAGAGATCCAGGTGTAATTCTTAGAGTATGATGAGTGATGGGACGGAGTTGGTGCACGGTCGTAGCGCGGAACAACGTTTACGATTCTTTGGGAGAGCGTGCACTACGATAACAATTATATTGTATATATGGTCTCCTACTTGTTACCAGCTCATTCTAGGTAGGAAAGGGGGATAGGATGAGTATAATAGTCGTGAAAATTATACGAGATTATAATATATGGTTCAATTTAAGAGTGAGTGGTAAGTTGTCGTATTGAACCCCGTGTACGAATGCTAATATAAATGACATTGAGAGAAGTAAAAGGTTTAATACACGGATAGGGATAAATACCTGGGGAATAAAATCACAAGGTAGGATTAGGAGGATAGGAGATATGATAGCACGTAGGTGTGTGGACCACAAGTGTTCACTTAAAACGAGTAATGCTTGTTGAGAAGTAGTATTTGAGATAAGTAGAAAGGTAAAGTGTATGGATTAGATTACTTTTTATTAAACTTTCTATAAGAGAGAAAGCTAATAATGATAGAGTGCCAATAGAGTAGAAGAAGGTGCCAATACTGTGGGAGGTTAACGCGTCGAATGTGCAAATATAAGTAAATAATGGGAGATGGGGAGGATTAAAATATAAGGTGAAAGGTTAATATTTAAGTGAATATAGCTTTTTTAATAAGGAATGTATAACTGTGTTGTGAGAGGAGTGTTTTAGGAGGGTGAAGATGAGTATATGTTTGGACGTGTGTGTGGATTATGAGGAGACAGGGGTGTCGATAAAGTCGCCGTGGCTATTCTAAATTTGTTTATGCGAGAGTGTTTTTAGCAAAGATGAAATGGTGAGGAGGGGAGGGGGTGGATATGATAGAATTAGGGTAATAGAAATAGAAGGGAATGACATGATATACTGTATTGCAGGATTAGATAACTGCCAGTGGCGAAGAATACGCGGAAAGGGTGCTGAGTATTGGTGAGGAGTTTTGAGAGAGTGTGTGGACAAAAGGGGCTTAAATAATAAATCCAGCGAGAGTAAAGTGTTATAGTTATATAGTATTTAGAGAGAGGAGGATAATAATGTTAAAGGAGGGGGATAAGAGGTGCGTTACATCTTTATAGCATTTCCTCAGTCGCCAGTTCCATAAGAGGCTTACGATCCTGTCAGTGAGGACAACCTCGCTTCACAGTCTTGTTCTCAGTTGCAGGTGGTAGCACTGATCATTTGCGATACCAGCGCATACAAGCTTCAATACCATAAGTTTGTCAGGCTATTTAGCATGGAGTGTTTTTCTAATCGAGAGTGAGTACTCGCATGTCTTAGGTCAATAGTGCTCTCCACATCTCACGCGGTCTTCCCCGTCGGTCTCACTCCCGGGGCCGAGTCCACCCTCCACACCTGCGGCATTTGGCTAAAGGACACGTCTCAGTCATTCATCGCGTGCATCCCCTATCCAGGTTGTCCCATATCACCAGAATCTCAGATATTTGGACTATGCGGTGATACCACGTTTAATTGCATACGAGTGTCTTTCATCATACGCAGCACTGGCTATTCCTGACGCAGAAATTACACTTCTTTCGTTTCCTTCTGCATCACACAGCTCGGGTCTTCTCGATCTCACAAATCACCGGAAAGTTAGATGCCATCAAACATCATTACATAGTCATCACGTCTGTCTGAATTTCCACTTATCTGAATCACAATACTCCTGCTGTGCGTAAGCTATAGCTGGCTGCTTGCCGCTCAATACACAGTAACGGTCGGTCAGACACTAACCCTCTATGAGGAGAGTGATATTCTGCGCTCAGGTTTTCACCTCTTTTCCATCATAAGAGAATTAAATGTCTGTATAGAGTTAGTGTTGAGAAGAATGAAGAGGGTTCGCAAGTCTAAGACCAGTTCCTGGTCGCGTAGTTCGCCTCAAGTCCTAAACTGACAAGGGAAATAATTCCCGTTTAGGCACATAATCAGGGTGGTGAGGGAGAGGTTGATGAGGAATGTCTGGTGGGAAGAGCGGAGAAGGGAATGTTAGGTGGTATGCACGCGGCATTATAGTAAGAACATCGTGAGACTGCTAGTACAGCGATGAGATTGCCTATGACCTCGATTATAGTTATGAGGAGGTCTACGGATAGCGGATCATGCAGATATGTTGAGAAAGGACGGTGGAGATCCAACTAGGAGGTGGATCCGGAGTTCGTGGACACACTCACAAGAGATTGATGGCAAAGCAGGAGGGTACTTGCGCGTCGGCGAATCGCGAAAACAACGGTGTATGGTAGTGCTTACCTGGCAGAGAGATAGAGGAGGGAGTTGGATTAGTGCGAGTTTTGGCGTTCGCACATTGGCAAGCAATGGGGGGTTTCGTCCCTAGAGGTAGCTCGGTGCAACTGTATCGCTGCACACAAACAACACCGCACCTTTGCTTCCAACCTCTCACCCATCGCACCTATCATAGCGCGCGAAAGTGTATGTACAACTAGAACACACAAATAACTATAATCTGCATATACCTAAATAATTATAATCTTCATATAAATCTCATATTCCTATAATAGTTATAAATTCTTTCAGTTCTATTTAATGACTGTGTCCAAAACGCTATAATTAGTGTCGGAGAAAAAAGCACACTTAACTAACTTGCACTCATTAACTCTAGTTTTTACCTCAAACCATTCCTCCATTTTTATGACCCCTATCTTACCTTTAACTTATGCTATTCACGTAGTATACTTCTTAACTATAGCTTAATATTCAATCACTGAGTGCTACTCCAACTTCATAATCCCTCTCCTGGACTCTCCACAGCTTCTTCTCTGGGTACAGAATCATATGCTTTCTTCAAGTCTATGAAGTAATAGGCGTAATATAACTGTCTACTCTATTGTATTAATCACAATTCTTTTCCGGTCTCATTCTAATTATATAGCAAACAATTAATTTATTAATGTAGATAAACTATATTCTACTAACTTTGTACCCGTACCTTTGAGCCTTCACACCATAATATCTTGGCTATGACTGGCTCACTATAACCAATCAAAGATAATTATCTAATATTCTTTATATCAATATTAAACTATTACGCCATGTGATCCATTAGTAAGTATTTAACTTACCTTCCTATAAAATTAATTTAACAATATAATTCCTCCTCTGATATAAACGCCTTTATTAGCCTTTATGACTTTAATGTGAGTGCATATAAATCTAAAAATATTATGACTTTCTCCTAATTCTTTGTTAAGTATTACACCGGTATTTCTAACTTAACTCTCACAACCTCAGTCCAACCTAATTTGATATATAGATGATTCTTTTCGCACAAACACAATACTCGACGTTGAGGAGCATATTACACCACCAGAGTCACTCTATCTACACCTAACTCACAGTCATCTCTAATACTATATAGCTGTTCTCATTCCTTAATCAAACCGTTAATACCTTAACAAAAATAAAAATGGATATAGGTTAATTTCAGTCCAAAAGCACCTTTTTCTCATTTATTTCACACGTAGAGCACATGACTCATATCCTCAAATATTCACTTCTCCGTTATGTACCTATTCCTCCTTTACCTCTCTACACATTTTACTTCATATACTACTACTACTCTCTACTTACTCTACACTCATTATATACCTCTCCGACTGCACTTTCTACATCAACATACTCATTATAACAAGTACTCTATTCCACCTTCGTTTTATATCCTACCGGGGCTTACAATGTTTCTTACTATTTTTGTCTTTGTATTATTACATACTTATAATACTATATTCTTCGCTTCTCATATAAATACGTTCTGTGCCATATTATACTTAAAATACTTCTACTTGCTTTCCCTTCATAATCATTCCATTATAATCATAATTCATATATGCACTTAATGCTTATAAGATTAACCTATCCTCTACCTTTGCCCTCTATATATATATTATTTATTTTATATTATTATTAATTAATTACTTGTACATTTACCAACACTTTTCTCGCGTCTCCCCCGCTCGAGAACGCGGGGAATGCTTGTGCCTGTGCCACGTACAGCGCGTTCACACGTGCCTCATAGTATATACACTATCATACTACCCATCTCTACCCTCACACCTACCTCCATACACTACCCCCTCCTTAATCATCTTAGCATACATATATAACCACCCTCCTCTTCCTCCCCCATCCCTCCTCCTCCATCATCTCCTTATTCAATCTATACCACACTCCTTCTTGATTCATTATCCCCCTTCCCTCTCCTCCATTCCTATCCTCACTCCGACCTCCACAATAAACGCTTCTTAAACCACTCACTACTGACTTACCTCCATATTCTTATACTATAAATGACCATGACCATATCTTATAATCAATTACTACTTCTTACGCTATCATTATCTAACACCATGATTAACACATATTCTCCAATCACAAAATATATATACTCATTCTCTACAAGAATCATATATCACTAACTCCTATCCCTAATTCACCTCATCTATACTTTCATATGAGCTAACTAAACCACAAAATCACGACTCTCAACCCCTATTTGCAAGCTTTTTGTTCAATGTTGTCCTTTATGAAAATTAAGTTGATCAGCATTCAATACACACGTTTTAGTTTGTTTGATTAGTGCACCTAATAATAATTGATTATAATTTAAAAATATATATATTTCAGTACCTAATAATTTTTAAAGGCTTTGATTTATAAAATTTATTATTTATTTTCTTTACTTGAAAATTTGTTAGTTTTTCTTAAAAAGTTTGCAATTAATAAACATTCATTCCGAGTGTTTAGAATCTGATCTCAAAAACCATTTGATGTAGTAAAGTTTAATATTACTCTTGTTTAATCGAATATTCTATAAGTATTAAAACTTGAGAACAAGACTTATGGAAGTTGAATATGGATAGAACCTATCAAAATTTATTATATTTAATGCTTTAACTTCTGTTCTTTTCAAAAGTTTATAGCTAAGGAGTATGTATACTATTGTCATTTTTATACCTTGAAATTTCTTATGGTTAATTAATTGCCCTCTATTAATTAATCTTCAAAATATATATATATATATATATAAAATATATATATATATATATAACGATATATATATATATATATATATATATATAAATATATATATATAAATATATATATATATATATATATATATATATATAATATAGTATATATATATATATAGGAAACCGACCCGGCCACCGGCCCCGCCCCGGCCCAACCGCCGGCCATTTTTTAGGCGACCCCGGCCCCCGGCCAAAAAACAGGAAAAACCGGGGTTTTCAACCGGTGTTAAACAAATTTACACTAAATAATATTGGAGGTAAATCAAAACAAAATAAAAAAAAATTATATTTAATTTCCATCCTCTTTGAAAATTGATGCAAAAAAAAACAAACTAAAAATAATGCAAAATTTTTTTTAGTATGTACTATGATTTCAAATTAAAATTGAGCCAAATTATAATTTTTGGATGTTACATAAAAAGATATATCGAAAATTTCCTTATATCATAAATTGACTATAAAAATATAAATTTGCTTAAAATATCAATTGTCTTTTAAGGAGTTCTGTTATTAATTCCAATATGAACAAATATTTTCCGAAAAATATTTCAAAAATTATTAATTAATTGAATAATATTATAATAAGTATATATAATAATATATATATACTATATATATATTATTATATATATAATATATTATATAATAATATTATAAAATATATAAATTTATATAGAGGTGAGGGGTGAGGGTAGGGGGTAGGAGGGGGATGTGAGGGTAGGGGGGTGGAGAGGTTGAGGTGGGGGGGGTAGGGGGGAGGGAGGTGAGGTAGTGGAGGGGTGGGTAGGGGTGAGTAGGGGGGGGGGGGTATGTAAGAGTAGGAGGGGGGGGAGGGGTATAAATATATATATATATATATAATTATATATGATATATATACTACAATAAATATATTTAAAACCATATATAGGGAGTAGGGTAGGGATATAACTTTAGAGAGGAGCCCCTTGGCATTCTTTTTTAGGTTGTGCTTACTGTCACTTCAGTTATTACTTAAATGTACAGCGAGAATTAGAGAGAAGAGGCGGAGTGGTAGAAGACCACTTTTTTTAATAAATAAAATTTTAAAAAGGAACTTAAGTTTCGTCCCGACAACGCGTAGACCTATCCAGCTAATAGACTGGAGTCTTTCTTAACCTTCATGCAGTCAAGTGTGTTCAGTTGTCTGTGCTATTTCTTCATGTGTTGTTGAGAAATATTTTGATGTTTTCTGATATTCATTTTGTAAAAATCTACCTAACTCGACCCGGTGCTTTGTCTCTTTGTACTATTAGAAATGCAAAATTCATCACTGCTGTTTCGTTTGATTGATATTTCTGATCATCGTGTGGTGGAGGGGTGTGTATGAGGGTGTGATGTGGTTGAGGTGGGGAGGGTGGGGGGCGGCGGTGTGTGTACACGGCGGTGGATGGATTGTTAGAAGGGCGGGAAGGTGAGTGGGGGTGGGCTGGTGCCTGTGTGGGCAGGGGGGTGCGATCGTGGGGGGGGAGGGGTGAGGGGTGTTGTGGGGGCGTTCGATGGGGGTGGGGCCAGGGGAAGGGTCGTAGTGGGGTGTTCAGACGGGGGGGGGCGGGGGAATATGTTGTATTTGCAAGTATCAGGGATGGAATATACAGCTTTGGGGGAATTTCCTTCGTTTTGGGTTAGAATGTTTTAAGTATGTTAAATTTGATGGAGATGAGGGTAATATTGGGGTGGGGAAGGGTATTGGTGTTGAGACGAGGGTGAGAATAGAGGTAATTAGGGAAGTTGGGAGAAGGAAGGGGAGGGGAAGGGGGGGCGGGTTGCATCCGCGGAAGGTGGGGCGGGGGGGGTGATGGTGAGGTACCGTCGGGTGTGGTTTGGGCGGGTTGGGTGAGATCGGTGGGTGTGGGGGGGAGGAGGAAAAGGCGTTCAGGGGGATAGGTGAGGAAGGGGGGGGGGAGTGGGGAGTTGAAAGTAGGTGGATGTATTTAGTTTCGTTGGCTAAAAGACGGGAGACATATACGAAGGACACGGAGAAAATAGAGGAGGGAGGGGGCGAGAGAGCAGCGGGAGGTGGTGTTGGGGGAGGGGGGGAGGGGATGGGAAGTTAGGGAGAGGCGCGGAGGAGGGGGGTGAGTGAATGGAGGTTGGGTGTGAAGGGTGGGTGTGGTGGGGTAGGTAGGGGATAGTGTAGAGAGGGCGAGTGAGAGAGGGGATTGAGGGGTCGCGATGGGTGGAGGTGTGAGTGGAGGGTACAGGATAGGTGATAAGAGTGTTGGAGCATTCTACTAACTGAACTGAGAAGAGGAGAGAGGTGAGGAGGGGATATGAGTGTAGAGGGGCATGCGGGATGAGGGGTGTGGGTGGTGGGGAGGGAGGGAGACAAAAATGCCATCTACATATCTAAGAGATTAATGAGAAGTTTTAATATATGAAACGAGAAGGCCAATCTCTCATTACAACAAACTTCTTTAAAGCAATATTACAAACAAACTTCGGCCTGAGTATGGATCCCCACTGTCTCCCATACTCAGCAATATATGGAACTAACAGAATCTTATCATATTTTACCCCACCCTTATGAACAATTAGTTAGTGGGATTGAGAGTGAGGAGATGGAGGCGAGTGGGGCGGTCCCGCGGCGCGGGCGAGAGCGAGAAGACCGAGGCGCGAAGAGCGCGGAAGTGGGCGGAAGACGTATATTACCTTATCCATCGCGTCGAGTTCATGAGACTAGGTGAGAGAAGTGCTCGTGGGGGAGGGGGGGGCCAGACAGAGCTCTGAGCCCCTTGGGCGCTCGGTCAGTACCTTAATCCACATGGAAATAACAAATTACTCGCAATTACGTATATTATAGAAAACCAACATTCGCACCCAACTATATACATATTGGCTATCTAATCAGTCCCCAAACACAAAAATTAGCTGTTCTGTCATCTCTCAGTGCCCTTCGTATATGCTCTCCCCCTCTTTCAGCACAAGAAACTAAAAACATCCACAATACTTTCAAATCACTACTATCCTGAGTTTTCAACACAAAAGCATTTAACAAAACAGAGAGAAGGAGGAGGAGGTGCTATAGCACCTTTCCCCCGAAAGATAGCAACACCTTTCCTTATTTTACCAATTCCTCAATTACCGTTATATTCGTTAAAACAAATATTACCAAAAAATATTACCCTCCTTCCATCAAATAACATCACCTAAAAAACATTCTCTCAAACCCCCAAAAACGAAAAGAAATCTCCCTCCAAACCATTGTATAAAATCACAGTCCCCGCAATACTTGCCAATAAAAACATATATAGTGGAAACCATTAGATTGCAAAAAAAAGAAAAAAATCAACATACAGGTGACCTGAATATTACAAACAAAGGACAGCATAAATTCAGCTTTAACAATTCATAGGTAACACAAGCCACTCTATCAATATCAACAATATAAAAGATGATCAGAAATATCAATCGCACGAAAGGCCAAAATCATGGAATCCTTTTGCATTATAATAGTAACAACTACAGCATCCCGGTTAAGTTAAGATAGATTTTATACCAAATGAATATATTTAAAAACATCAAAAATATTTCAACAACACCATGAAGAAAATAGCAGAGCAACTGAAACACACTTGAACTGATGAAGATCAAGGAAGAAATCCAGTCCCTTAGCCTTAATAGGTCTCGCGTGTCGGGACGAAAATAGCTTTCCTTTTTAAAATGTATTCATTAAAAAAAGTGTTTAACGAATGGTTTTAAATGTGTGTACATTATAAAAAATGAAGTACAGTAAAGCAAATACTAGAAAAAGAATCCAAGGCCTTCCTCTCTAAAGTATATATATCACTACTACAAAGATTCTTGATAATAAATATATAATATAAGTATATATATATATATATAAAAATATAATTAATATATAGTATATATAATATATATATAGTATTATAGATAATATAATAATATATGATAGATATAATAGTACTATATATGATAAGTATATATAAGAATATATATAAATATATAAATTTTAAATATAAGATTGATATATATATAGTATAGATATATATATCAAATTATTCTTCTAGAAAATCAATTATTTCTAAAAATCTTTTTCGAAAAATATAATTTAAATTGATTAATTAATTCACTTTTTTATAATTAATATTAAAAATTGAATTATATTTAATTCATCCTAAGTTTTAAGAGCTTTCAGTGTGGACTTACATTCTTAATTGTTAGCTAAAGCCTGGCCCCGCCCCGCCCCGACCCCGGCAAATTAGAGCAGCACCCCGCCCCGGCCCCCAAAATTCCCGCCGGTCAGGGTTCCCATATATATATAATATTAAATATATATATAAATAATAAAATATTATAATATAATACATATATATTATAAGTATAAAATATATATATATATATAATAATAAATAAATAATATATAATATATTATAATAATAATATAATATATATATAATATATAATATATAATACATTCTTTCTTTCTTTCTGTTATCTCCTATTTTCACAAGAATGGGCAAGAAGGTGCCGTGACAGCATTGGAAAAAAAGCAGTAGAAGAGCATGCCATAAGTCGAAAAGAAAGCCCCCAGCCTTACCCCCCCTCAGTACCATTAATTACGAAATCATCCAGTCAGAAAAAATCACCCTAAAAGCTCATGGACCAGCGATGACCCTAACAACTATGTAGATCGCACGTGTAGGTTCATCCCTTGGCCCAGGTGGCCACAACCATACCCCCTCACCAATCCCCGCCATTCACTCCTGTGCACCTTTCTTCCCGCCCTCTACCAAACTCACATTTCTCTCCTTCAGACATTCAATCACCGACTCAATCCACTTTCCTCGTTTCTCCCAGCCGGTCGTTCCCAACACACTCGCAACTATGTATCCCTTAAACCAACCGACTATCATTATCCTTCCACAGACCAACCCATCTCAACTACTTAATTATCTCCTCATTTTACCCCTTCTCCACACCACAAAATCCTCTAAGACTTTTCATCCTCAGTTTATTAATTCTCTACACACCTAGCATGCCCCTAAATTGTCCATCTGAACACAGTTGTTCTTAGATCTAACTCTTATTCCAGACCATAGTCTCACTACCAAACAATAACAGCATTTAACAACATACCCTCAGTAAGACCCAGCGCATTCAAACTTCACCCTTACATCCACTAACATTAATTGCCACCGCCACCTTCCTGCCATACCAATTCTACTACACTCTGCATCACCTCTCTTTTCCACCCGAACATAATCCTAATATTTTAAATCGGACACGTCCAGCTGGCTCAAACATCTAACATAACCCCAAAACCGAGACATCCTCACTCACAAATCAAAATCCTCTCCGATTGACAATTTACGTTTCAAAACCTCCTCTTATATATAAAAAATAAATAATGTAAATTATATATATAAAATAATAACTATATAATAAATTGTCTATAATACTATGGTTATATATATATAATTTACGATATTATATATTTACTCGGAATACACAGTATAGAAAACCTCCCTCGTTTCTTCTCTCTTCTTATCTCCTTATTCCCAAGAAGGGATAAGGCGGACGAAGCACGGAAAAGACAAAAGCAGTAAAGACCTACATAAGTCGAAAAGAAAGCCAGCCTTACCGCCCCTCAGTACCATTAATTAGGAAGAACTCATCGCAGTCAGAAAACCACCCTAAACTCAGCATACCATGGGGACACGAGACCCTCGAACTATGGTTATCGTCAGTAAAGGTTTCATCCCTTGCCAGTGCCACAACACATACCCCCTCCACAATCCCCCGCCATCACTGCCTTAACACCTTTCTCCGCCTCTACCAAAAACTCACATTCTCTCCTCAACATTCGTTCACCGACTCAATCCACTTCTCTTCGGTCTCGCCAGCCGGCGGTTCCCGAACACACTCTCCACTGAATCCGCAACCAATCCGACTATGCATTCATCCTTTCCACCATGACCAATACCATCTTAATATACCGGCATAACCCCCTCCATTTGCCCCTTCCTTAATTTTAAAGAGCAACTCTAATACGTTCATTCCGCTCTTAATAATTCTTCTCACACCTAGCATGCCCCTAAGATTGCCATCCTGAAAACATTGAACTTAGATCTATACTTCTTATTCCAGACCATAGTTCCACAACTATACATTAAACACTGGTAACAACATACCCTCATGTAAGACGCTAGCCCACTAAGACATTAGTCCCTTTACATTCAACCAACGACTTTAATTGCACCAGCCAGACCTTCCTAGCCATTCACAAATCTTCCTACGTACACTCTGCATTCATCCGTTCCCTCTCATCCAACACATACCCCTAATATTTAAACTCAGACACTTGCTCCCGCTGCTCACCATCAATCTAACATAACTTCACACTAGGACTGTCCTCACAAAATATATATAATAATATATATATATATATATAATACTATATATATATATATTATATATAATATAATATATAATATATATAAATATATACTAATATATATATATTATATATATACCGTTATATAATATATAAATAGTATTAAATAATATTAATAGATATATATCATATATAGATATATAGTAAACTAATTATAATATATATATATATAATATATATAAATACATATATATACTATATACTATAATAATAATATATATAATTTATAATATATAATATAAATAAGAAATATTATATATATATATATATATTAATATATATTATATATTATATATAATACTATATATTATATAACAATATATATATATATATATATATATATATATACTACTATAATATATAATTATATAATAAATATTATTAGATATATATAATAATATATAGTAATAGTAGGATGTGCCGACCACTCTCCGTAAGTATCGATATTCGGCGATTCGTCAACAAATACCAATATCATCGCTTTTTGCCGAACTATGCGCCGAATATTGAGCCTTTATAAACAAAATACCTCAGACATAAGGGAAATTATTTCAATTTAAAAATTGAAATGTTAAAACTTTTTTCCAAAAAAAAAACAATATAAGCCAAAATTTGAAGCCCAATATATGGCGAAAATCTTTGCCATTTGTCAGATCCTATAAGGCTTGCATTTTCAATATTCCCAGAAAAAAAGAAGGTCATTAGTGATACGGCTATAATGGACCAAACATGAGTGAGTATAAAGGAGAGTGGCTGCTATCAAGGTCATGTTATGCACATGTTCAAATATGCATTCACATTCAATATATCCAGAAGTCTGTTATAAGATATTGATTACTGCAAAAGCTACCTCTCATTGTTCACCATCGCAACGGCAGCTGCCGAAACGCTATAAAACATTTACAACGCAAGCCTGAATTCAAACAGCATAAAAGATAATCAAGACCGTTTCTACACGCGGAACAAAACTTTATGATATGCTTAAAAATTGTTTGAACAAAAAGTCCCTATCCATGTACGTTGCTGAATGCAATCAGAAAAGTTGACTATTTCAGTGGCAAAATCTATTCCATACTGAGCCATTAAACATCACAAAAGCAAGCAATGTCAAACGGTAAAGTAAACAGTCCGCCCCAATATCCCTTCATTTAGCAATAAATCTATTTTAAATAAGGCATTAAAAGCAAAAAGCTTCAGTGGAAAATTACCCACTCCGTTGAAGAGTTAAGAAATCAGTAGAAAAAACTATCTAAGTTCATTGAAAATCTGTGTGACTACTTCTTAGATCTGCATATCAAGCTAATTTGTCAGACAGAATCAATGAATCAGTAAAAATATGGTCGTGAGCATGAAGAAAATGCATGAAAATTAACTCTGACCTCTCTATGACGATGATTTCACAGTGAAAGGAAAGTCTAAGTCCTTTTCAGCTCTAATGCGATTTTTAAAAAAAATTGTCATCATAAATCGTCATACAGGAAAAGGAAGTTGAGAGGGAAAAAAAGAAAATTCCCATTCTCTGACATGTATAGTACATATAAAAGAAAAGGCTACATACGGAATTACATCAATAAATTAGAACCAAATATATAAGTTGCCTACTTTGGACCAGTAAAGACAATAGAGTCCTTCTATTGGTGGAAAAAAACACTTGCGAAATATTTTTGAATTGAAAAAAACTAGCAAGAAAATACCTTCAGCTCCACCTAGGGTCATTAATGAATAGAATATTAGAACAGAAAAAATATTTATGAACCACAAGAAATTAGTATCCCCTTGAAAATGTGAGAACTCTAATGTGTCTATTTAACCGTAGCTTATTCCAAATGAAGTTTAGTGTAATATCTTTAACTACGAAAACTTAAAATATTTTTATATGTTGAATGTTTATAGGTAAGAAATATACTTTACTTTTGTTTTATACTGTATAGAACAACTGGGTTAAACATGAAATTCTGGACGGGTTCGCAATTATTGTTATTGATGTGCTATTCCAAAAATGTAATCAGTTTTGCATATCACAGCATTGTGAATAATTGTGTGTAACTAACAAATTTGTAAAATTTTTATGAGTACTTTTAACAAATTTCTATCAACAATTATTATTATATATATTTAAATATATATATATATATATATATATAATATTATATTATTTGTTATTTGTTTATATTTATATTATTTATTTGTATATATTTTAATTTATAGTACTACTATATATAACTATAATGATATAATTATATATATATATATATATAGTATATATATATATTGGATATATGAAGGGAGAAAAAACAAATCGCAGATCTGATATGATACATGTCTTATAGTAAATATGTAAACATTATATAACAACTGATGAAAAAGAGTAATATGGGACAACAATGAATATAAAAGAAGGAATGGGTTTTAAAGTAAACATACCTACGATGGTAGTAACTTCTCTTCGTAGACGATCTACTATGCATAAAGGTCTGGAATGTCCCTCATCAAGCGTCCAAAAATAGGTCGGCATCAATGATATCCCACTGCCCTTAACTTCCCTTCCAGAACTTTAATCTTGATGACCTGTTCACCCCCTGTCATCGTACTGAGCATCCCAGGTTATCCCGAAAATTATCTTAGGTGAAATGGTAAGTAGCTGCAAGCTGTATACTTCATTCTACATCCATTGAGAATAAACTATCTAGCATTCCCTGTACAATTATGTCTGCTTTCTTCCCCAGAAAATTCTGTGATACATCTGGAAAAAGCATTCCACCTGCTTCCTCTAAGCACTCATTGTTTGTAGCAAAGCAAGCATCACGAGGAAGTGTCCCGATTGTGCCATCAAATATCCATCGTTTCATCTCGTCACTAAGACCCAGGAAACGTATCATATATATCAAGCATTCACCATCATGCGTCCAGGCCTTCCACAAAATGTTCATCAAAACTAAGTTTATGGGTAGTGGAGGTAAATATGTTTTCTCTCTGTACAAAATGGTTACGTACGAGTCCGGCACCTGGCTCAAGTTCCTCGGTGGCATTCTCTTTGTCCATTATCCTTTGCCGCCCGCCGTCCCAGCAATAGCACAGAATCAGATATTGTAAACCGCTTGCTCACCGAGCAAAATGTTTACTTGAGGTCGACGCATTTACCATCCATGTACCTGATTGTAGCCTCCTTGATTTTTGCATATACCTCTCTCATCCGTACCGATAACCACTAACCAAAGCATACCTGTTGCCGTTGTGTAACAACCCACACTATAAACTGCTCTTGGAAGGTCAATAAACAGTCGCCACTCACCTGCAGCGTATGCTGGGAGTCCCATAGCAAGTAGTAGGCCTGCAACTTCACCGCAATACACAAGGTTACCATCTGACGTGAGAGCTCCGCCAGCTCTGCTTCTCTTTACGATAAAATGTACCTTGTGCCATGTCAAGTACATTTTTGATTGCAACCTCGAAGCCAACAGCTGAAGGACAACCGGCAAATACAACTTCTATACTAGATCCGTTCAAGTTCACCCTGGCAAACCAATGACGGACCACCGACGTATTTCAGTATGGATGATAGACACATCCAGGCATTGCAATCCATACAGTGTAACGTACTAAAGTACCACAGCTTCCCGAATATCGACCCAGGAAAACGTGCTGTACTGAGATATAGCGAAGGATAACGTCTGAACAAGCCTACATATGCGCACATTGAAATATTTCCTCCTAGGGTAATATGAAAAAATAGGATCCAATGATCCACGAAAACGGGATTGATACAGCAAATCCAGATATATAGTAATCAGCAGCCTCCGAATTACTAATATCGCTACAAAAGTCCATCCAAGAAATTAATTCACATTTGCTGACCAGGTAAAGTTCTTATTTCATAAAGAATACCGAACTTTGAAATAAACTATCGCCGAATGGCGAAGTGATTAAGTTCGCAGAATAGCGGTATTCGGCCAATACTTTTACCCAATATCCGACGGATTCGCTTTTTACCTTTCGCACATCCCTAAATATAATATATATAATATAATATAATAATATATATATATTAAGATATATTTATAAAATATAAATATATAATATATAGTATAATTATATATATATATATATATATATATATATATAGTATAATATATATATTAATTAATATATATAATATATAACACGGAAGAATATTGCACATTTCATTCATTTAGCGACTCGCCACAGCAACTTGTGAAAGATTTGATGAAATCAGTCAGAGAAAAGCTAAAGAAGTTATAATTATTTCTAGTTAAGCCAAAAAAATACATGGTTGCATAGTTGGAGCATTTTTGGAAGAAGTACGAGGGAGCTGAAAACCAACGGGAACAGTCGGAACTTTACAAGGAGTCGTTGCGGATTTGAAAAAAAATTATCCCCTGACTCCTGATCAATAATAAACAAAAAAAAATTTTAAGCAAATTAAGAAGAAATACTATGGAGTCCAAAACTAGTAATTGATTTAAAAAAAAACATGTGAAAAATCGTGTATCTTCTCTTCCATCTACCTTTTCCCCAAGAGGGAAAGTCGACATGCATCGTCAGAGAAAGCTAAAGAAGGTTATGTAAGTCGAAAAAAAAAGCCCAGCCGTACCGCCCCCTCTGTACCATATATTGACTAGGAAAAACTCTCTCAGTCAGAAAATCCACCCTCTAAGCTTCACGGAACCGCGACGGACCCCACTATGGTAAAGCGTCAATGTAAGGTTCATCCCGTCCCATGGCCACAACCATACCCCTCACAAAAACCCGCATTCACCCTATTAACACCTTTCTTCTCGCCTCTCCCAAACTCTCATTCCTCTCCTTAAACATTCGTTTACTGACTCAATCCACTGTCTCGGTCTCCCCAACCGGTCGTCCCAAACACCCATCGCCCACTAGACATCGCTAACCAATCCACCTATTTCCATCTTCCATGATGACCAAAACATCTCAACATACTTCCATTTATTCTCTATACCCCTTTCCACACCACAACAACTCTCTAAACGTTCATTCCTCATTTTATCAATTCTTCTCACACCTAGCACGTCCCTAAGATTGTAATATCGTGTATAATACTGAAAATTGCCATTTAAGTAACAAATATTACTAGAATCTTTCAATTTTTTTTACATGACTTAAAGGAAGTTCTGATGAGTTTTTTCTTGTTACTTTATACATAATCTTCTCACCTCAAACCATAGATATTAAGGCACCTACATTTTAAATGATTTTGAAGAAGTTCTGGTGAGTTTTATCTTTATTTTATATATATACTCATTTCACCTCACAAAGCACAGATATTAGGACACCTGCCTGGTCATTTTCGATGTTCCTTTACACACTTCACTGTACTGATGGGGTCCTTGCTATACAACCTCAAACGTAATCCCTCTAGCAGGTCCCACTCTATCACCCACCTCTTGGTTCCCCACTTGTCTTCTATCCTCCTGCCATCAGTTGCAAAGACCAACAGAATATCTTTCCTTGTCCATTCAACGTACACGTTCATTCCATCTAAATTACTGCTTCTCTTGTTCCTTTCTGTAGACTCTTCATCCAGCTGCCCCCTTATATCCATACTCTCCAACCGTTGCAGTTTACTAATTCTTCTAATCAGTGTCAGAATTATCATATCAGCAGTTTCCACTCTACTCTTTGTTCTTGTGGTTAGTCCATGCCTTAGAACAATACGGCAGTGTTGGTCATGAGATTATTCTTTGTATCCAAGTTTTTACCTTTCTAAGAATGTCTGCTGCTCACAAGCGAACGTAGCTGCCGTGCACCTTCCGAGATAATACTTGTTCTATAATTTATATTCTTGCCATGTCCCCCCCCATCTGATCTCACCCAAGCCGCGAGATTACTGAACATTTTTCGTGATGCAAGATGCCACAGGAAGCGAATAAAACAATCAGCATTACCTTGAATTTGCTCCTCACCTGTCGTGCTTTATTGTGTCAAGTCTAGGTTAAATGCTTCCACTGTGATGACTGGATTTTGGTTTCTGGGTGGTACCCCATACACCCAGGTTTCATCTCTCAGCTTTCACGGTATTGGGGAACTCTGCATCCCTATTGACTGTTTCCAGTGCTACGTCGTCTGACTTCCCTTTGGTCCTACGAAAGCAGGTTTGGCACAAGTTTGTCTGCCATCCTGCGCAATCCTAATTCATCTCGTAAAATTACATGAGAAGAATCTGTGATGATACCTATGTCATCAGCAATTTCTCTGTTAAACGACGATATGGGAGTATCAAGGACCTCACTTTCCCAGTGGTTTCTAAATTCCTGTTTGTTGACGGCCTTCCTGAACGATGATCACTCTCGGATGACGTGCTGCTATTTTTAAACCGATTGTACCAGTATTTTATTTGGGTAACACCCATTGCATCATTACCAAAAGCTTGTTCAATCATGCTAATTTTTTCCGCCTGCGTATCACCAAGCTTCTAGCAAAACTTGATGCAGTTTCTTTGCTCAACAGGTTCCGTCATCTCATTCAAAATAAAACTCAGACGTTCACACATAACACTTCCTCATTCGGCAGCAGTGTCCGGCAAGCCTAGAAAACAACCTGTGAGCGCACAGATGTTACCTGCGTCTTGCACTGCAGTGCTACCAACCGCATGTAATTACTTTGCACGGGAGAGAGAATCAGGTCTGATACTTGTCAAACTGACCTCTCATATAAAGAATAGCTATGTGGATACCCCCTTTCCGAATAACTCGTCTTTTCTGAGAACCAGTCACTTACACTATGATCGCACTTTATTATAGATGCTATCGTTTCTTATCAGTTTGAGGTCTTGTCCATAATAAAGGTTAAATAGCTTTTCTTTGGGTACCGTATCAAAAGTTTTCTCCAAGCCTATGAATTACACAAATATTTCTTGCCCACACCCAGTTTTTTTTTATTAAAACCTTCACTGAAGAGATCTGCTTACTACCCCCAGTTCTGACTGAACTCGCATGCTTCATTCAATTTACTCTCCACATATTCTAAGACTTTTATCCCTCTCCAAAAAGTTCCAAATAATTTGCCTGATTTGGTACAGAAGAGATATGCCACGATACATGTTTACATTTAATTTTTTTTTTTAAATTGGGCAAATTATAAGCTTTTTCACACTTACTGCTGGTACCTTTTCATTTTATGCTCCATTAAAAAACAGCCATCGTATTTATAACTTTTCTCAATTTAAATATCCCAGGGCTCTTTAGAATTTTTAAGAGGTAGAGTCTGGCGTTTAAAAAGCAATCCGTTATTTTAGAAATTTTAAGAGCCCTTAATTAAAAAAAAAACCTTAGTAAAATTAAAATTACCAAGGAATAGATTAAACCTCGCCATCTAGTTTGTAAAGTTGAAAGACTTTTTTTTTTTTTTTTTCATTTATTTTCTATATTCAGAACTCGGTGACTTTAGAAGCAGAAGAGTATGTGCCTTCCAGAAGAACCTTGTTGATTTAGCGGAATTAGAATTAAAACATTCAAAGGTAGGATCAATATTTTTTTTTTTTTTTTACAAACTTTTCTCCAGACACACCCTATCTTGTGTGGGGTAGGTGTGAGAGATAGGAGAGGGAGAGAGTTGATCTTATTATGTTTAAAAAAAAAAACTTAAAAGGTAAATAAACTTTAGGAGAAATTCCGATAAA